>JADLZK010009947.1:0-219284 GCA_015847255.1 Hyparrhenia diplandra
ATACAGCATCCACCAGTGCACCATAGGCGCATGCTCGAGTGGAGGATGCTCCGACAGTGCTTCTGCCTTGTCTTGCTTTTGGATTCCTCCATGACACCATCCAAGATTCCATTGAGATGTGAAACTCTCTCTCTACAATTCTAAACCGGCTTATCATCGAACGATTCAGGCTAGTAGAGGCTGTAGGAGTAGACTGTAGAGGCCCCATTAAAACTGCCAGGTCGTCGAGTCACATCAACCCATGACACCATCTCTCACGACATAAAAGGATAAACAATAGACATTTTGTGCGTCGCGAGTAATTTTCCTCTCGCATTTTGTCGCCACGATGCGATCCGCGTCTCTCCACCTCTCCCTTCGTCAAAAGAAGGAAACAAACCTCCCCTCCTCCCACTCCTGCGGGCACGTCGCACGTGATTGGCGCCCGCAGTCGCTTCCTTCCTTCCAGCGATCTCTTCTCTGCAATGTAGCGCGCCTTCAAGCCATGCAGCCACCACCCCTCTCTCTCTGTCATCCTAGCTGGCGGCCTCACGTCCCCTCCCTCTTCCCCATCAACACCGCATGTTGGGCGCGGATCCGGTCGCGCGATACGGCGGTGGCGCCCTCCCCATCTTCCTATGGCTGCGAGTCACTCTCTCTCGAGGCAACAGCGCGAGGGTGGTCTTCCTCCATGGCTGCAGAAGTCACTCCCTCCTACGATGGAACTCTAGCTTCACCAACAAATTGTTTCAGCTTCGGCTCGGGTCGACATGGTGATGTCTTTGCTGCCGGATATGCTCAGAGCAAAGTGCTGCCTTGTCTTGCTTTGGGTTCCCTCCGACACCATCAAGATTCCATTTGAGATGTGAAGACCTCTCTCTACAATTCTAAACCGACATCGCCGAAGCGGTTCGGGCTAGTAAGATCTGTAGGGTAGGCTGTAGAGCCCATTAAAGCTACGCCAAAGTCATCGAGTCACATCAACCCATGACACCATCTCTTACGACATAAAAGGATAAGCGATAGACATTTTTGTCGATCTCGCGCAGTATTTCCTCGCGTACGTCGCCATCCATGCGATCCGCGCGTCTCTCCCACCTCTCCCGCCGTCAAAGAAGGAAATAAAGCCTCCCTCACTCCACTCACGCGGGCTGCGTGGCGCCCGTCCGTCCTTCCTTCCTTCCCCGTGATCTCTCTCTCTGTCCCACAGTACGCCCTTCATGCCCATGCCGCCCGCTACCCTCTCTCTGTCATCTAGCTCGCTGCCTCCGCGTCCCCCTCCCCTCTTCCCCATCTTCCCTTGTTGGGCGCGGATCCGGCTGGCGTCAGGCGGTGTGGCGCCCCTCCCCGTCTTCCTATGGCCGCGAGAGTCCTCTCTCTCGAGGCAACAAGCGCGTGTGGTGCTTCCTCCATGGCTACAAAATCCTCCCTCAACAATGGAACTCTCTAGCTTCACCAACAAATTGGTTTTCGAGTTCAGCTTGGATCCGACATGGTGATCTTTGCTCGGATGCTCCGGAGCAAAGTGCTGCCTTGTCTTTGCTTTGGGATTTCCTCCATGACACCATCCCGGAATTCCGGCGGAGATGTGAAACCTCTCTCTACAATTCTAAATGGACATCATCGGGCTGTTCGAGGCTAGTAGAGTCTGTAGGAGTAGGCTGTAAGAGCCCATTAAAGAGTGCCAGAGTCGCGTAGTCACATCAACCCATGACACCATCTCTGCGACATAAAAGGATAAGCGATAGACATTTTTGTCGTGTGGTGATTTTTCCTCGCATTCGTCGCCACCGTGCGATCCGCGTCTCTCCACCTCTCCCGCCGTCAAAGAAGGAAATAAACCTCCCTTCTCCCTCCACGCGGGCACGTGATTGACGCCATAGTCCTTCCTTCCTTCCCTGCGATCTCTCCCACTGATAAGCCCTTCAAGCCATGCCGCCGCCACCCCTCCCCTCCGTCATCCCTAGCTTCGCGACCTCCGTCCCCTCCCCTCTTCCCCATCTTCCCTTGTTGGCCGCGGATCCAGCGGCGTCCGGCCGGGTAGCACCACTCCCGTCTTCCTATGGCATGAGAGTCCTCTCTCGAGGCAATAACACGGGGTGGTCTTCCTCCACTGGCTGCAGAATCCTCCTCAACAATGCAACTCTGGCTTCAACAACAAATTGGTTTCAGCTCAGCTCGGATCCGACATGGTGAGTCAGGCTTTTGTTCATGCGGCTCTACTCTTGGTGAAGTAAGTGCTGGTTGTTTCTTCATTAGATCTCTCGATGTAGCGATAGGACGACAACCCCTCCAATTTCTTCCAGGAATCCTTGACATTCTTGATTCATACTGGAGATCAGAGGAAGGGTATGATTCTCAGCCTCGCTCTAAACAATTTCCTTAACTCGTAAAAGGAACATAGATGTAATTTTGTTTCCCCATGAATCCTTTTGAACTGCTGATCCTATGTGGTTTGAGTAGAGTAATCTTCTAATGTTTTGTGGTTTTAGTAGATGACACCCTGAAGCTAGAGTTTGTAATGCAGGGGTCACAACCAACATTTAAGGAGGTCCTTGAATCAACTTTTCAGGCCACAAGGTATAATAATCGTAACCTGCCCTGCCATATCCATTTTCTATGCGGCCAAAAAATATCAAGCATTAAATATAGATGATAAGTTGATAACAAATTAAGGAACAGGAATGCTAAATAATTGATTTCTAATCTGGCAACAAGAGAACCATATAGTTGTCAAATATGAATGGAAGTTTTTGAAACCACCCTGATGAAGGCCGTGGCGAAATGTTCGTCTCTGATACATATATGATATATCTATAAGATTGGTCCCATCTGCCTTCATTGCCGGTGCAAGACTGATCGTGCAAGTATTGACTATGCATGTACCGAACATCTCCGGGAACGGAACATATACAACATATATTGCAATCAACTACCTCGTGCTTTTGTTGATTTTATATTTTACATAAAAATCATGAAAGAGATTTTTTACTATTTCTTGCTTGAAAATTAAAAACTATTTCTTGCTTGCCTTTGCTTTTGAGAAGTTTTTTTATTTGAAACACTTTTGCTGAAGATTCAAGAAATCTTATTGTTTGTTTTGAAATCACATGGCTGAAGGATCCATAACATTCACCACAAATTTTTGGAAAAGTCTACATAACCCCCTGTACTTTGGGCAGTAGAATACTTAGTAACCTATTCTACAAACGGTTTTTCCTGCACACATTAAACTTTGAGATGGGTTTAATTAACCCCGTGGGTGTCAGTATTGGAGGCGGTTTTGGCCTCTCACGTGGCAGCCAGCGTGGCAGCCCGCTTCGCGTGCGATGTTCCTCGCCAGTGGCCGGGCCCTTCGTCGGGAAGGTGAGGGGGTAAAATCATCTCCCCCCGCTCATTTCAGTCTCTCATCCCGCCTCTTAGGTCTTCTCCCACGAGTGCTTGCACGCACTCTCCTGGTTCTCTTCTCGGTAGCGGTGATGATCGGCTTGACACGCCATGGTGGCGGACTTTCGACATCTATGGTCGCCGGCTACATTCCCTTATTACTGATTGGGTTTTGCATTTAAGTTTGGAGTGATCTAGGTGCATTGGTTTAGGCGGCGGGGATTGGGGTTTCCTTGCGAGCGATTGGGGTTTACAGCCACAGCCCACAAGGCCTTACAAGCCTGCTCACCCCAAATGCCCGAGCTGTTGGGGACACACACCTTGCCTTATAAGCTGGCCCTTGAAAGGAGGGGTCGAGATGGGGGACTAGGGGTGGGTGAATAGTCCCTTTTAAAACTAATCGCAGGCTAACCGAAACAAATGCGGAATTAAACTTATCGGTCTAGCCAAGACTTTACCTCTAACTAAGACTCTAAATCACCTCACAAAAGATCTCTACAAGAAGAGTGAGGTGATAAGCCTAGCTTGAGCTCTAATCAATTCTAATGCAAGGTCACTCAAACCCTAAGCACTAGTACTTCAAACAGGGTGAGCTCCTACACAATTCTAGTAAGCACAAGCACAAAGCTCCTAAGCTCACTAGATGCACAATGGACAAGGCAACACGCCTAACCCAAAGGCTCAAATTACTTAGCTACACAAACTAAGCAAAGTGACTAAACAAGCTACACACAAGCTAGATAGTCACAACAACTCTACTTCTAGCTACACAAGCAAGAAGACAATTAGAGAGCTACACAAGCTACTAATTCTTTAGAGCTTTCTCTATCACAAGCACAAGATATATAAATGAATGTAAGAACAAAACATGATCAAAGAGAATGCAAACCACCGCGAAGAGTGGACACAAGATGACACCGGTGATTTTTAAGGTCTCGGGAAGCTTGCCAACTTCCCCTACTCCTCGTTGTGTCGATAACACTTTTGCCCCAGTGGTTCCACGGTTTGGCGAATCACCCGGTGATCCCTCGAGCTTAATGGCCAGTGCCAAAATCCCACGGTGGGAGCTCGATCGAGTCCCTCACCACCGGTGTGAGTCCTCTAGCCAATCCCTCGGAGGGTACGTGTGAACCCACACACAAGTGTGGTAGCTCAGACACGCTCCACTAGGTTGCTCTTCACGATCAGCGGCGAGCGAACCTCTCACAATCTCTTCTCAGGAGCACCGCACAATCTTCTTTGCGTGCCTCGATGGAGACCTCTTGCCACCAAACCCGTCTAGGAGGTGGCAACCCCCTCCAGAAAGAAATAAGCACACCGACTTGCAACACGAACACCTAGTGCCACGAATCGCGATCTCTCCAGCGCTAGCAGCACTAGAACCACGATCTCTCACTCCAATCGGATGAGCGATATCAAGCATGTGAGTGGGAGGCTCTCAAGCACTCTCAGCATGGACACAAAGTCCCCAAGGTGCTAAGCTACCCCAGCCATGGCCGGCAAAATGTGTATATATAGCCCAAACCAAGAAACTAGCCCGTTGGGGGGCAAAACCGCGGCAGCAGCCTGACCTCGAGGGCGCACTCACGGACTCACCCGGTGAGTCCGATCGGTGGTGTCGGTGCGGCGTCCGATGTAAGGTCGGCAAAATTCAGGCTGCGAGAGAGCACTCTGCGGACGCGCCGCCACCGGAGCCTCGGTGGAGTAGGTCGTCGGTGCGCTTCGGTCCGGCGTCGGTCGGTCGAACCCTTGATGGTAAAAAGCGGCGATAACTCCTTCATCAGAACTCCGTTTTTCGATGATCTTGGACTTTATGGAAAGCTAACTCGAGGGCTACACAACCCACATGATTTACTTGATCCAAAGCTCAATGGATCAAAGTAGTATTCCACTCAAGTCAGTCCTAGTGTCAGAAACACGAAACACCTTCTCCTTTGCAAATGTACCAACACCACCAAGTGTACATCACCATGTGCATGTGTGTTGGCATTTTCACAATCATTTTCAAAGGATTTTCTCTTGCTCTCACCACACCACTTTCGATCCTAACACATCATAAAGTTAGATCGCACAAGTGGTAACTAGATGGCCGATATGCAAACAAGTTTGCCCCTCTTGATGTCTACGGCCATCTATCACTAAATCCGGTCATAAACTTCTCTAAGCTCCTCATGGCCGGCAAAATGAAATGCCCTAGGTTATACCTTTGCCTTCGCATTTCCGACGCTCCATCTTCAAATTAATGTCGATCTGACACATGCACCAACCACGATCACCAAATGATATGATCCACTTCATATCATCGTGACCTTCTTGGTCCATCGATCTTGACCTCACTTGCCTCTTCACGTTTGCGTGGTCGATCCCGGTGCCAAGTCGATGACTTGCCCTTCACACTTGCAACCTTGGTCCATCAAGCCAAGCCCAGCATCTTGATCTTCACCACCTCGGTCACATGACTCCATGTCATGTCTCATATACAATAATGCTCCTTCTTTTCGTCATCACTTGTGAACTAATCTCCTGTGTATTATCTCAATCACACATTATTAGTTCACCTAATGTTCGACAATCAATTACCCAAAAACCATAAGGGACCTTTCTCCCCCATTGGGGAGCCGATGTGGGACTATCCCAACACTCACCCCTAGTCTGCGTCATTGATCTTGGCCTCTAGCCTCAACAAGGTGGTCTCAAGCTGATTTTGGGGACACACCTTGCCTTATAAAGCCACTCCCCCATCGGAGGCAGATGTGGGACTATCCCAACACTTACTCCCCTGGTCACCGCGTCGTGATCTTGGCACCCCTCGGCCCTTAACCGAGTGGATGCTCTAGAGGTAGGGTCTTGTGCCTTCGAGGCGGCTCCGGCCCTGCGCGGTTCCTGCGGCGAGTGGGATGTGAGTGGGCCCATAACCAATGTTAGCCCGGCCACAAGGCCTTACAAGAGCTGCTCACCCCCAAAGTCCATTTGTTGGGGGCAGCACCTCGCCTTATAAAGGCGGCGATCCCCATCGACTGCTGGAAATGTGGGACTATCGGCAGACATATCAACATGGCTTTACTTGTCGGTGGAGGTGCGACTAATTGGCCCCATATCGACATGCCAAGACCGATTGGCACCGGCTTATGTCAAGATGCACAGTAGGCCAAAAGCGACAGAAAGAGGCTTGGTGGGAAGAGCCCAAAGGAATCAAAATTTGAGCAAGGTAGGGGTGAAGATGAGGTGCGGGTTGTGTACGGCAAAACTGGTCACAACTCAAGCGGATGTGCAAAAGAAAAAAAATTTGGAAACAAGAACAATGCTCACATTACAAGAGAAAACTAGGAAGAGGAAGTAAATTTGAGGAAGTCTTTGGAACCGGTGTTGAAACACAAAGGCGATACAAAAAAGGGTGAGAAATACATCTTTCATTAGTTTTACTTTGTCACATGTTTGCTTCATTATCACTTGGATTGAGACACATATGCTTGTAGGTTCATTGTGACACACCCAGTTGCTATGCCGACCAAGTGGAAGTCGGGCTCCACCTGTTTCAAGCCAACAAAGTGAAAGTCAAGCTCCACCAAGCTGTTCCAAGGCGCCAAGTAGGAGGACAAAGGCGGCAAGGCTGAAGGAAGGCAACTTGGGATGCGGCAATGAGGAAGAGGACAACGGAGTCATCTACAAGGACAACAACATCAAAGGAGGAAGAGGAGGGGCAGGTGTCAACAAGCACGAGGAGGGAGGAAGTGGAGGAAAGAGGCCATGGTCGGCCGGCTCATCTCTTGTTTGGAGACAACATCGAGCCTCTACTTTTTGTTTATAATACCTTTTGTGGTTGATGTCCTTTGGATAGCCAAGCTGGATGTGCCTCTATGTGGGTGAACATGGCGACTTTTGGGGAAATGTTAAGTCTTGACCGGTCGGTATGAAGCGTCGATGCCGACGGGTCGGCCCAGCACGACCGGCCCGAAGCCCGAAGCCTAGCACCCGTGACCCGCGCCGGCGCCGTCGTTCTTCTTCCACTTAGCATTTGGGAAGGTCGTCTTCTTCCTCGCGACATCGCCGTGGCCGACGGCTTCGTGGCCTCGCTTTAGGGTTGCGGGGCGTCGCCCGTCGCTTTAGCGTTGGCCCGGAAACGGCGCCCGCTTAGGGTTCTGCATGCGCCGCGATGGTTAGTTAAGTTCGGCGAGGTTCCTTGCCTCCATCCTCCACCGGCTATAGAAAGCGCCGACCCGGCTGGCAGCCTGGACGTCATTTCTGGCGGTGGCGGTGACTCGGCGCGGTGGTCGGCGGTGGGGCGCCCGCCGGCTCGGGGCCAGGGAGACCCATTCGGTGGGCATGGGCGCGGGGGAGGTTAGGGTGTTCCATGGCGGCGCGGTCGATTCGGCGATGGAGGAGGGGGGAGGGAAGGGGCTGGCGTGGCCCGGCCTTATGGGCTCGCCGGACGGGGGGGCGGAGGAGGCGGGCGGGGGGCGGCGTAGGTGGCGGCGTCGAGAGGTGGAAGATCTTGGCCTGTGGCCGTTGGCGGAACGGCGGGCTGACCCACCTCAATCCAGGCGGCCGGTTAACGCTACGACTTTTTGGGTGTAAAAATAGGACCTAGTGGCGGTGATGGGTGAACATGGCCTCACTTTTGGATGTAAAATATCATGATGGTGGTTGGATAGTAGTTTAAGCAAATCGGACATGCTTATCATGTTTTACATTCTTGGTTTTTGAATAGCCTTTGCATGATGGTCTTTGGATGTTATATAATACTTATGTCACTTTCTTGTGCTTACATGTTTCTATCACTTGTTATCATCATTTACATGTTTGTTTCCACCACATTATTTGGATTCATACTTTCAAACATGGATATCATTTCACAATTAGCACAAACATGCCTTTGCATTCATACTTTAAGAAGTGCACAAAGCGAGGGTTACATACACTAGATTCGGACATGCGCATCAAAAGTGCATGTAACCGCAATTCATACATTCAAAGAGAGTGCGTTGCAACTCTCACAATCCTAGGTTGACCACGGCATTAATCAACGGGGCAACCAACAAGCCCGTACAAACACAAACATAAAACCACGGCGACTCTGCCTCTAATCTACGGAATTTCACCAAATCAGCATTGCTTTTGACCAATTCATCTCGTTTCTTCCTCGGCTCAAATTCTTGGCCTCCAACTCTGCTCTTTCTTCACCATTTCATCTTGATTCTTGACCGGCTCAACTTCATGGCTTCCAACTCCTCTTCTTTCTTTACCGGCAACCTCTGCGGGGGCTTGGTTGATCTGCTCCAACTCACCAAAATCACGGTACACTGCTCTTCATCGCCAGCCGGGTTCCCCTTTTCCTCTTGACTTTGCATTTTTTCAGGTCGAAGCGAGATTCCTCGAAACTTTGAAGGCCGTGGATCCATCCATTCAAAGAAGCCACGATCATCCCCGATGCGCAGCGATATGGTGCGATTAGCTGAAACAAAATTGATAAACAACGCAACTTGGAAAGGAAGCACAAAGCTCACATTAGCATCGATGCACTTGTAGTACCTACGGTAGGGGTTGTCCACACTCCACGAGATCCATCTTGCGCCTTCTTCATCTCCGACTTGCGCGCGATTGTTGCAACGGGGGGCACATAGTCGAGGGGCCAATGCGGTATGGCACCGGCGAGCCACTCACCTCCAGGGCCTCCGCCAGCCTCCCCAGCAGAGCTGAAGCCTAGAAGGCCTTGAGCTTGATTCAGCCATGGCTTTTTCCCCTCCTTGCGTTGCGTGGATGGATCCACGGCGTCGCCCTCCCGACACGCCGGGACCCTAACTCTCGGTGCGGCGGGATTGGCGTCGGGAAGAAGAGAGTGAGAGAGAGGCGGAAGTGTGAGCGCGGGGAAGGCGTATTTACCCCCCTCGGCCATCGACCAGGCGGGCGGGCCCGCGGCGGGCTGCGGCTACCACGTGGGTACGCCCCGTGGGGCCAAATCCGCCCTCAATACACGGCACCTTTCTCTTCGGCCTCCTCTCAGCCACTTTGCGAGGTTCCTTGTTTGCTCCTCTGCCTCATCGATCGCCGCTCCCCACGCTTGGTAGGATGCACCCCCCACCGCCATGTCCTCCCACGGCCTGCCTCCCTTCTCCTCCCCTACTCGCGCGGCGCCCCCGGCCGCTTCTCTCGGTGCCTTCTCAGATCTCGGCTCCCAGCGCCAGCCCCCGCGTTTGGCCCCTGTGCCGTCGGTCGTCGCGGGCCACCGCGAGATCCTTCTCCTTCCCCCCTGCGCGGCTCCCTCCGCTTCTCTCGCCTCCCTCCGTGCATCACTTTCCTGCGGCAACGGCGTGGAGGGGTGATAACCCGATGACCAGTGGTGAAGAAGAAGGCGTGATCGTCGCTTTACGTTTTCATTACGTCATTTGGGCCCGGTGGGTAATTCACCATCGAACATTCGGAAAAGGAAACCACGAGGCCCTGCCCGCTTCCTCCTCAACTCGGTCTCCCTCTTATGCGCTCACGTCGCCGTGGCGCCCGTGACCGGGAGTGTGACAAGTGGTATCGAACCTCTACCTTCCTCGGCGTGGGTGTTGAGCACCATCCGCTCCTCGCTTCGCCGCCCTTAATTACCCGGATCCACCACCACCACCACCACCACCTCCTCCAGACGGATCCATACGGTCGGCTGGCCATCGAAGACCTCGCTTTCACCTCGAACACCGGCGCTCCTTTCGCCCACCAAGTGTTCGGCGGGGTTCAGCGACAACAAGCGGGTTGGCGGTGAGAACCAAGCCGCGAGCATCTCACGCTCATCACTTTCGACTATCATCGGACCCTCTGGATCAAGAAGGCAAAGGGGTTGCAAGGCGTGTTCTTGCGTAAAATTCCTAAGCTTTGTGTCAGGCCGGGGCGGCGGTCTGCCGGGGTGCCCGTGGCCTTGGGTTGCGGAGCACTAGTCTCCGTGTAAAATTCCTCGGGTCCGCATCACCCCGGCGGCGGTGTGGCAAGTGGCTAAAGGGGAGGAATTTCCAAACTTGTAGCTTGTCACGGGCGAAGTGGAAGCCGGGGGACATATCAAGCCATGCACGGACAAAGATCATCCTCGGCGCCATGGCCGCGCAGCAGGAGGAGAGCGTCTGGCGCTTCTGAAGGTAATGGAACAATTTGACCTTTTGTTCACTTCGGATGAATACGATGGGTGTTGTCCATGGCAGCAGCTCAAGTCTCGATTGGACTCCGTGGGGCAGCCATGGATGAATCTGGCTGCGGAGCGCGGCGCTGATTAAACCAAGTCGGGAACACCGCTTTCGAGCGATGGCGGATCTCACTCTCGAGGCGGATCGCGCGGCGAGGCAAAGGCATGACAAGCGCCGAGGCGGTGAATCTGCATCAGCTACGTTTGATGAGGAAGAACAAATGGAGAATGTGTTTGCTGGCGAGAAATGGTCAAGAAAGGGGGGAGAACCATCGGCGACCCACGCACACCGCAGGCGGAAACGACACAACAATCGCGGATGCAGTTCAAGCCATGCCAAAGATGCAATTTCCTATCTTTGATGGCTCGGACCCCCAAAGTATGGATGGACAAATGCAAAGGATACTTTGCCCTCTATGCCATTCAGGAGGGCATGTGGGCGACGCCCTTGCCGGGGTGTGACACCGTCACGGCTCCCTCAAGCGCCCCCACCCCGCGTTGGCCCTGCCGTCGTTGTTGCGAGCCCACACGCAGGCGGCAGTGGCGCTGCCGGTGGCTACCGGCGTCCCCGTCCTCCTCCTGTGACCTCACAATTTCCCCCAACCTCAGCTAGGGCGGGCCCCACCTTGGCGGTGTAGGTGCGGGGCGAGCGTCCAGCAGGCGTGGTGGCGCGAGGGGAGCTCACATCTGGTGGCTCCATAGACAAGTTCATCGACCTTGGTAAGTCTCCACAATTTACTTGGGTTCACCGCATTCTTTTCCAACCGTATATCAATTGATGCTTTTCTTTGCCGCATTACTAACACTTACGTTACTGCATGGTTTAGGTTTGATTTACTACATTTAATAAAGCCAAGGCTGACTGTGAACTGAAGTTGCATTGCTTTGCGATTTAGTGATAATCCCACAAGCCAAGCCATCTATACTCTTCTTTAGCCATGTACTCACGTTGCTTATTTTCCGTACAGATAGATTATGTATATGTAGAAACTGACATAAATACATTAACTACAGCTGAATAATGTTGTTGCATCATGACAAAAAGAATAATTGAGGATTAAAAAGGAAGGTTGATCGCTAGAATGAACTATCACAAAGATCAGACTCGCAGTAAAATGAAATAACAGTTTTTGTTAGATTTTTCAGTTGTTGGTACTGGCGCTACTGATACATAACAATTTTTTCTGCACAAAGGCACTACTGTTGCTTTTTAAAAAAAAGAAGTTTAGTATGATTTATATGCAGTCAAAGTTTTATTTCAGCACACTGCCATTCTCTGCAGTCCGGCACACTTTGTGTGATAGCAACCAAGCTTTCATTTGTTGCTCTGATGGTTGACAAGAATCTAAATTTTCATTAGCCTTTGCTCACTGCAACTTGACAACTGCTAATGCATGGGTGGTTTGATGGATTATTACTGGAACCAACAAATATACATGAAGAGTGAAACTCATGCATTGTGGTTCTTTTCAATAGTTGAAGAGAACTTCACAAGGCCAATGGGATAACTCATCAAGCACTCGCCGTGCTGCTTCCTTACTTAGTGATGCTTCATGATAGTGTGATAGAAATAATTGCATCAACATATGTGCCCCTTATAGTGTGATGGAGGTACGCTAATTTTTCATACACTTCTCCATTTGTCCTTATGCTTTCTTTAATATCCTGATTGTGATCGAAGGCATGTTTGCAAAATAGTGACACCTTAAATGAATAAAAGATTTGTGTTATTGGGAAAGCCAGCAATTCATCCTGGTGGTGGCTACGGTTAATACTTTATGTCCTCTATTGGTTAGTCACATTAGTTTACAGAAGAGATTTATTTTATAGCAACAATGCAAAGGTTTGGTCGCTCATTCTAGCCCCTGCTCTTATTAATTTGCAAGCCAGGCTATGTGGGGTTTTCGTTCATACAAATATTGACGGGTGGCTGTTAAACGATTTGCTGTTGACCACACCAAAGTAAACAGCTGCTCCTTTACATAACTCAACCTACTCTTCTGTGTTCTTAGGTAATGCTGTCTTTCATTTCCATGCTATCGTGCAGCAACATTAATTCAATTCCGTTTTTATGCGGTGACATTTTAGTTCCATCCATAGAAGGTCATTTTACTCATTGAACACTTATTCCTTTTAACCATTAAATTGCTCAACTGATAGCAATGAGTATAGGACTTACACGAATTTTTATCACAACAATGCAAGAGTTATCTGTTGCTCATAATGAAAAGAAGTTCCATTCAATTATTAATCTAAAGCCAGGAGGTTCAATGGTAGCTGAGAAGATCTAAATATTTCCAGGAAATTTGTTTATGGTATTTGTCTCCTGATACAAAAGATATCCCGTTAATTTATTGATGCCACCCTGTCCGGGCATTATTATGCCAGTGACTACTTATTTTACCTGCTACCTATATCGTGAGACATGAAATGCATATGTTGGTACTGAAACTTTAATGGCAACGAGTGAATGACACTTTCAAATAATTTTCTCTGAAATGCATCTAAGCATATACTACTTCAAAATCGACAGATCACTAGGTGTTGCAACAGCTGCAATTTGCTTTAACAGTTCTAAACGCAAAACGAACATAAGTTTGGTTTCTATAACAGGTGAGCAATGCTTCACTACAATAAACAGATGTTGTACTTGGAACATCATTAAAGTTATCAACATATTCTGAATTTAGAAGACCTACTATCTTTTACAGGCGATTGCATACATCAGAGATGATTTCATGATCAATTATTTGGACAGTACAAAGACATGATCTTGGCTGTGAAAAGTCCATGCCATCTCAATATGGCTGCATGCCTGATCAAATTGAAGACATTTGATTAAAAACCGATGCTACAATTTCAGGAAGCCAGTGGTGGAGTGGGACCTGCAGGTATGTCTTGCTCATTTCCAACGAACAGCCGTACAATTTGTGCAATTCATCCCTTATTGATGACTACAGACTGGCTATCAAATACCAAATACTAAATTAAATAACTTGATGAATGAAAATTTTCTTGGGCTGTATATCCTTCATTTCATGCTTCATTGTTGTTGCTAGAAGTGCCTGATTCTGCCTGTTTCCTCTTTCTGGTATGTACCTGCATCAGCTATTTTATGTTATGTGTTGTCTTCAACATGATTACCTGATCATAAAATGTATATAAATTTTTGGCCCTCCTTTTGTTTTATTCACTATATGTATACAATATATTTTTAGTAATCTAAATGCAATTGTTTTCTTTGACATAATGGTGCCTTTTCAGTTCAAAATGCATCGGTGGGTCTGTATGCACATAATGTGTGAATTGTGTCCATACTTATACAACTTTGTTGAACTCTATCAAGTTAAAAAGTCTTTGTTATTGCATTTTCTGTAATTTTGACTAGGAAATCATCTTTGCAGAGATTTTCTAGACTTTATTTGTTTATCTAAGTTTAAATTTTGCTAACCTCTTGTACTTGCATAGATGTGAATATATCTTCGTAGTATCTTCTCTATCGTCGGTCTTGATATGACAAGTAGTCTTCCTGGTCATCCTGTTATGTTCAAATGCATTTTTTGTTATTATTATGAGTAATGAAATGTAACCATGACTTAGCAATTTTATAGTCCAACTTACATTAAAGTCAGCCTCAAAACTAGTTGTTTAGTTGTTCTCGAGGTTTGAATCTTCTTCTCTTATGCGCATTTGCTCGGTTGTGTTGGTGTTGTACATACGCATCCAATGTTCATCCATTTTCCTGCAATTCAATTTTCAATGTTTTGAGTTTCATGTTTTTATTTCATAAAAATGTGCTATAGAATGATATTATACCTCTATTGTGTGTCTCATAACTTTTGCTCCTCTTGAGAGCTACTCCATGTTTGTTGCATTAGCGGTCTTTGTCATAGATCCTGTAAATATTAGTCATTAATTTCAGTTGTAGCAATGTCCCTGTAAATAACTGCTGTCCTATTTAACTTTTCTTTACCTGTATTGTCATCATATGATTGATTGGTACTTCACTTCCTTAGTGCAGGCTCCATGGAGTTAGTTGATTATTTGTTGAACTCCATGAACCTGTTTCTGTTTGCACCAAAAATTTCGAATGATCAGTTTATCCTATGTTCATCGTGTATATTGATAAATTTCAACCTATGATTACCTGAATTCTTGTGCTTGTGCTTCCTCCATTACCTTCTGCTCTGGTTTTGTTGAGAGTATTTAATATATATGAAATTTTGATGACAAAATCATGTTTTTCTTGTCCGTGAAATTTACCTTCGATTTCCCTTGATTTCTAGGCGGTAGGCCTTTGGAGGCACGTTTGTCTCATCGGTGGTTCCATCTTCCTTCCTCCTTGATTTCCTCTCCTTTGCGGTGGATTGTGTTCGATTCGTGAAGTACCCTTGAGGCAAGTCCTCGTCCTTCGATCGGATTCGTTTTTCGTGGTGACCTTCTTGGAGTCAAGGCTGCTATTTTTTTTTCTTATTAGCCCCTGTGTTTTAATCTTTTTCGTTTAATTCAGGTCTTTTCCTTTAATTGGTTGGGCTTTTTCATTTCACATGAGCCTTGTTATTAGGCCCGTTGTTTTAGGCCCATTCGTGGCTTTCGAGGAAAACTCTTTGGTCATTAAAATCTCCCCAATTCTCCTCGTCTTCTCCGTTTCCTTCGGGTTCTATGCCTAGTGGTCGAGTTGCTACTAGTTAGCTCAGTAGTCGTGTGCTCTTTATATACTGCGGATCCACAACTCCCAGCGGTGGTTCTTTCTTTCTCTTCTTCTTCTTGCGGTTGCTTCCTCACGGTAGAAGATGTGGCCTGTGTCTGTTTTACTCGTGGTCCTTTCTTCTATCTTGTTCTTGCTCTTTTCTCAATCCATTTCCTTTGTCATTTTGCCTGGCACTTTTTACCTTATCTTCATTTAGGGTTTCTTTTTCCATTTCATTTTGTTCTGTTGATGGACCTCCTTTAGATTGTATTTCTAGTATGAGTTGATTTGACTTAGGAGTCTCCTAAGCGAAATTTCTTTTTAGGGTAGTCCTATTCTCGATGTCTAGCATTACTTATGATTCTGCATTGTCATCTTTCAATTTCTATTCATGTTCTTCTAGTATAATATATTTGATATTTTTGATCTGAAATATTCTTAATTTTGTAGGTGGTTTGTCCTTATTTTTTTGATAAAATTGTTTAGCAAGTGTCATATCTTTAGAGGGTACAAGTTGTTTTCGCAATTAAATTATTATACTTATTTCTATTATTTATTATTGCAATGCTTCTTGATGTGTCTCATGCTAGTTCTGTATGCTTATATTGTGTTTTCTTGTTCTGAATAGTTGTAATTTAGAGTTATATTTGATGTAATCAGTTTTTAGTCAATTTACCTTTTGTTTTGGCTTTTGATTGCATATATATAACTATTATTAGTATTTTTGTCTGTTAGGTTGTTTAATTGGCACTTTGTTTCCTTTACATTTTAAAAATTTTATTTTCCCACTTTGTTTATGTTTTTGTAATATTTTTTTTAGATGTATGGTGTTGCTCCTAGAGAGTGTTTTACGGCTTCATAAGCAAGTGCCTTATCATGTCATGGAAACTCTTGGACTTGAACACGGTGTTTGAGCCGGTTAATGGGTTTCAAAATTGATGATCCTCGTGTTATGCCCTCGATCATGTTATGATTCTTTGCTAGAGCTTGGAAAGAACTTCGTGGTGCTTTCTATGTCATGCATATGAAGTTTTGCCTAGATGTTGATGCTCGTATTGTGTATTGTGTTGCTTTCGATGATGCTCATGCAACATTCTTACGTAGTTTCAAGTTCGAGTTGGTTCTTGAGACTATGCTATGTTCAAAGTTCAATGTATTGCCTGTGATGATCAATCTTTTGATAACTACATTAATATTCAGGTTGCTCAAAAGGTAATTGTCTATTTGCCTTTCATTATTTCGAATTATATTGATTCTTGTTAATTTTCTTGTGTTCTAATTGCTAACCTTTTTAAGCAATTTTTTCCCCTATGTAGTTTCTCCCTGCTATTCATGGTTTGCTCTTGTTGGTGTTGCACCCTATTGAGTTGACAATGAAGTGGTTTCTATGTTTGTGTTTGAACACTTGAACATTCCTTTTGGTCGTGAGAGCGGGGTTGTTGTTGCTAAGGGGTTGCTTACTGCAGATAATGTTAAGCATGTTACTCGTGTGATAAGGCAACATCTTGGTAAAGAGTTTGTTTCTTCATGCAAGTTTGCTATGGACAATGTGGCTGAGTGCGGTTTACATCTTGATGCCGATGATCACGGATGTCATTAAGTTGGTTGGTTTCTCATTCTCAGTTGATATTTACACCGTCTCCTTCTTCCGTGTGTTGAGCATTCAGTGTCGACCTGCTCATGATGACATGTATCGGTTTGTCCCTTGCCGTAGGCTTTATCCTCTACCCTAAGTCTATTTGCTTCGAGCTATATCTTTGTTGGTGTGTAAATTTTCATGTCAAGCTGAACCTATGCTGGTTGTGTTTTTCATTTTGTGTTATCATGGTTTGTCGATTATAATTATCAGTGCTCTTGATATCGGGGACTTCTTATATATCAGTTATGGTTTGTATATAGTAATACTTGTGGACTTTTATTAGTACTTGTATTGTTGCTATATTTCTCGCTTTTGGCTTCTGTATTTCTTACTATAAATTCCTGCTTGTTGTTCATTTTATATTTTAATATATTGTATGTCTAATCTTGTATGAAAAAAAGTTTTTAACTCGCCTATGTTGGTTCTCGGGTTTTTTTGAGTTCCATCATAGCAGGTCCCAAACCCTGGAAAGGAGGAGGGTTAGAACTTTTTTTCTTTTCTTGATTTTTGCTTTACAGGTATGGATTTTTGTAAGTGGATATGTGAGGTGTTGGATTGTTTCATGTTTTGGATATGGACAAATACAGAAGCATATGGAAATGGTGGATGTTCCAGGTCAAGTTTTCTAGTTACAATTGATTTGAACTCAAGTTACTGTTCTTTATTAGGTGTAATTTATATTATTCTATGGTGTAATTTGAGCTATGATAATTCTAACATGTATCAAATATTTTAAACATATCTAGGTTGCTAGGTAGCAAGTTTCCTGATTACTTTTTGGTAGCTTAGTAGGTATAGTATTTAACTTATGGGAGGTTGGTGGGTCTGGTCCAGAATGTGAGTATTGTTTTATTTTTGATCCATCTCCATCTTAGTCTTTTTGTAATTTATGTTACAGCATGTTCTCAGTTCATGTTGGTTACAGCATGTCCTCCCAATCACTCTTTCCCCTAACTCCTCTCTCTCCTCTGCCTTGCTTTCCTTCCTGCTTTCCCCACGCGAATAGCCACGCCGGTGGGTTCTTGTCCGGTGGGGAAGTGACGGAGATACCGACGCACGCAGCAGAGCACGAGCAGCAGCCGCGGACGTCGGCAGAGGGCGCGAGATGGGTGAGCTGAGCGTCCTCGGCACCGCGGAAGTTCCAGTCCCGTTGTCGCCGCGAGTTGGGCGAGCAGCGGGGAGGGCACCGCCTCCGGCCGCGTGCAAGCCGCGCACGACCACGGGGATGGCCGCTGCCTCCAGGCGTGGGCGAGCCGCGCGTGGCCGCGAGGATGGCCGCCACCAACAGGAGCGGGCAAGCTGCGCGCGGCCGCGGGGAGGGCCGTATCCTCTGGCTCTCCGCCCCCCACCGTCGGAGCCGCTCGTCGAAGCGCTGCTGGCCTTCGCCGCGCGCTGCGTGCTCCGCTTCCCCGCCATGTGCGCCGGGTTCCGCGAGGATAGCAGAGGGCGTCCGCGCTTGATGGAGCTTGCGCCGGGTTCCGCGAGGATAGCAGGGTTGCCGCTCCTTCCTTCCTGGGAGGGCAGCAGGCGGCGCACAGCAAGTCGGCGCACGGCAAGTCGGCGCCCCTTCCTTCCTCTGCCTCCGCCACGACCGCAAGGCGCACGGCGCTCCAGCTGCTGGGCGGCCGGCGAGCCTCTCCACCACGCACGCGGCTTCGCTTCAGAACCCAGTCGGTGGTCTCCAACCAAGCAGCCTGGAGTTCTCCAACCAAGCAGACCAAGGTGATCTTCTAGCTTGTCTGCTTATCAATGCCTCATGGATTTGTTTGAAGAATGAGTAGTCATCAATATTCATATTTCCTCACCACTAAATTGTCATATCTAATATAGCAGAGTCGAGATGTGCTTGATAGATAGCAAAAAGTTTGGATCTGAACAGAAATAGTATGCGTACCTGCAAATGTGATTGAGTCTTTGATCTTTAGAATGCTTTCTTGAGAAGTCAATGCTGGAGTTGATAACCTAAACAGAACGACAATTGAAAAATTTAGCTTAGTTGATACCCCTAGTATAGTAATATAGTAACAAAAAGTAGCTACTTGTGCAATTACAGCTAGTCAAGACCAACTAACCCTGCAATTGCTGCTAGCAAAATGATATAGAGGGCAGTGCCTATGCCATAGGTAAAACTTGTGTGTTGTCTAGCCAAGACTAACAGATGGTTTGCTATTAGGAAAATTTAATTCAGTCTTATGGTCTCCTAACATTTTGCATCTGTAGCCCTGATAGTTTGCAAGTCTAGATTTAACTCTGAATTTTTTATTTTTGTAGACGGCAAGCATTTTGGGTAGCAAAGCAAATACTGCAATTGGGAATGGGAGACACATTTGATGACTGGCTTGTTGACAAAATCAATTACTTAGGAAAGGGAGGATAATTGCTTTTGCTGTTAAGCGTGTTGAACAAGTAAGTCTCAGATTGTATCTTTAGGCCAAAAAAAGAGGTTCAGACAACCAACAGTTTACAGACGGAGAAATGTGCAGTTAGGCACTCTCATTGGACCCCTGTTATGAATGGATCTTTTTGTGCAGGATCGCCCCCATAATTTAGTCTGTATTTTCTCTTCATACAGATTCTGTGGCCTGATGGAATTTTCATGACAAAACATCCAAAGAGAATAACGTCACCACCTCCTCCTAGTGCTTAAAGCAATGGCATGGGAAACTATCTAAGTGATGAACAACGGATAGAAGCTGCTCATCGTGCAAATTTTGTCCGTGAATTAATAATAGGTAACCCATGATACATCACTTTTTATTTTTCTTCCTTAATGCATTGACATTCCTTTTTAACTGATTTTTGCTTGAATGATTTGTGATCAATGCAATCTAGAGATTTTTTACCATCTTATTGTCTTGCTGCACAGATAAAGCCATCTCCCCTAGTGAGTCTGGTTGGTCGAAATGATTATGAAAGATGTGCTCAGGATATCTATTTCTTTCTTCAGGTAAGTAATCTTGGAAGAGTGAGATCATATTGCCTGTTAATTTACTTTACTTAGTTCTGTAGAGTGTGGATTCCAATATGGTAGAAACTGAACTGTATTGGCCTGAAGGTTCTCTTGCAGTAGAGACTGCCAATTTCAACTTTTCCATCATTATTGCCTAAGCACCAAAGCCACCCTTCCATTTGGTGGCCTCAAATTCTCAGTCATGCAAGAGCCCCTTGGTGGTCAACTCAACCAGCTATCCTATTATGATTAGTTGATTGAGGCTGGGTTCTTGCACAGTTCAAGCAATTAAATAGTCGCATAAAGTTAGTAAAAAATATGGTTCTCCTATGCCTGCATCCTGTGGTATGCTTCCAGTTAGACTTACATGGAGCACAGGGGTATGGATTTACATGGAGCACATGAAAATGCCGTGAGGAATGAGTTATCTGAATTATTTCTGTGGAAATTAGTGCATTTGAGAAACAATAGGAAACTGTCGTAGTGTCGTAAGATAAAGAAGAGTAGCATCGGTTGTTGGTTGTCTGATCCTTGGCTTACATTTATATTTGTTTCTGTACAGTCCACGGTTTGTTTTGAAGCAGCTAGCATTTAAACCTTTTTTCATTTTGCTGCTATAATTATTTGGTTGACACTGACATTGCGTCCTACAACCTTGCATAGGAGTCTGATATTAACATCCTAGGACTTGGTTACTTCATCAGAAGAGTCTATCTTTTCCTGGCATCTAACTAATGAGATGGCTCATTATGCTGCTGACTGTTGGGATGCTGAGATAGAGTGCTCTTATGTTTGGATAGAGTGTGCCGGTTTGCTGATAGATCTGCTTGTGATTTGAAAGCTCACAGTGTAAGCTTGCTTGTTGTGGTTGAAGAATGGTGGTAACTATGTGTTTAAGGTGGGAAAGAGGAGTTAGTTTTAAGATTTCATATTTGCCCATTTAAAACATAGCCAAAAGTGTATAGTTTAAAAATTATAGTAAAACATACTCTTTTATGGATCCAACACAAAGACCTATTCATGAGGATTCGAAAGAATTTGATTTTCTATTTTACGATTTTTCGGTGATTTGCTACGCAATTTCAAAGTTTGAGAATATTTATTCGTAATTGGAAAAAGAATAATAGATAAGGCAAACCAGCATCGGGCGAATTCGGTCCGGTGAGGCCCACGGAGGCGGTGGCAAACCAGCCCAAGAAGGCGACCGATCTGGGCCGTCCGTCGACCAATCGGACGGTAGGGAATTGCCAGCCCTAAACCCTCATTTCCTCTCTCGTCCACCGGCGCCGGGCGCTCCCTTCATACCGTGTGTCGTCCCCCACCCCAAACCCTAAACCCTCATTTCCTCTCTCGTCCACGGCGGCGCTCCTCCTCCGTCCATATCCTTCCTCCGCCGCTTCGCCTCCACCTAGCTACTCATTTGTTCTCCGCCTCCGCCCGTGCGCCGTCCTTGACCCCCTTTGCGGTGATGGGCGGGTACTATTGTTACGACTTCAACAACGAGCATCACCTCGGCGCCATCAACGACATTCCCTGCGGCGCGCGAGACCAGCGATTTCCGGCCTAGCCGATTTTTATGCGGCGCATTCGAGCCCCTTCGGCCGCGACAGCTACTTATGCGGTGCATTCTCGGCACCCCGCCGAGCTTCAACAACGACATTCCTGCGGCGCGGACCCGGCCCGATCCGGCCAGCCCGATTTCGGCGCGGAGCCCCTTCGGCGCGAGCTACTTATGCGGTGCATTCTCCGGCACCCCGCCGAGCTTCAACAACAACATTCCGTGCGGTGCATCCCCGCCGGGCCGGCAACAACTTGCGTACTTGCGTCACGGTGCATCCTCAGCACGCCCCCTCAGGCTTCTACCCGTAAATGCGGTACATCCAGCGATTTTCAACCCCCTCCGTCGCTTGGCGCCCGGCCGGCTGTGGCGGATGGCGGGCGTGGCATTCTCGGCACCCGCCGAGCTTCAACAACAACATGCCGTGCACGGTGCATCGCCGGGCCGGCAACAACTTGCCGTACTTGCCGTCGGTGCATCCTCGAGCACGCCCCCTCCGGCTTCTACCCGTCGTGCGGTACATCCAGCCGATTTTCAACCCCCTCGGATCTTGGCGGCGCCCGGCCAGCTGGGGCGGATCTGGGCGTGGCCCAGCCAGCCGGACCTGCCGGATCACGGGCGTGGCCCGGCCCAGGCGGACTGCCGGACTGAGCGTGTGGCGGCCCGATCCGGACTGCGGATCTGAACAAGCCCCTGTCCCTGCGGTCGGTGGCTCGGGGCGCCAAAGGCGTCGATCACGCACGGCCGTGTCCGGGCCCTAATACTCTCCATTAAGGCAGGCGGGAAGCATGGGGGTCATGGTAACCTTGGCTGCGGCGTGGCCATAGGAAGGACGGGGAAGGACACGGCTCCACCTCCACCCGGCTAAAGCGCGGTATCCTTCTAATCCTGCCAATGGATTCATGATTGGATTTCAGTTCGGATGCATACACTTGGTTGTTAACATAATGAATTGACTTAATTCCCTAGCTGGTCATGTTTCCGGAGTGTATTCATTTTTTGAATTAATGCCCCTGTCAATGCATTGCAAAGACAACAATTACAAGGTTCTGGCTGGCTATTGATAAGACAACAATTACAACAATATTTGTCTTATTTATAAAAATCTTCACCTACTTCCCTATCTAGAACATTAGAAATGGCATTCCACATTTGTTTAGCCACAATACATTGAAAAAGAGGTGATTACTAGTTTCAAACTCAGCACAAAAGAGATAAGTCAAATTATCTAGCTTCTTTCTAATTAACCAAGTGTGATGTACCACTTAAGTGGCCCGACCTTTTCGGTGAGATAGGATCTTCCAATGGTGGAGGTGACTCTCACGATCAGGCTACGACCAAGAGATCCCAATAGCCAAGCAAGCTGAACCAACCCCTTAGATGTGTCGGCCTTGCCAAAGCCAAGCCGACCTAACCACTAGGGTCTGTTCACGCAAGAAATGGAAGAAAACTAGCAAGAACAAGGTGTAAGCAAACTGAATTTGCAAGTATGTATTGAGGATAAAAATGGGGCTTTGAATAGAGGTTGATGTGTTGGTCTAGCTGACACAAGAGACAACACAAGCAGTAGTTTCACCAAAGGAACACTAAACTGAACTAAAAAGTCTTACATATGGAGGTACCCCTCCTATTTATAGGATACAAGCTTTATGACAACTCAAGTTGAGGTTGTCATGACAACTCATGACAACTCAATATATGTTCTAGCTTGAACTTGATAACTCTTTTCTTTATGGTCAAGAAAAAGAGAACAAATTCAATTTGACTTCATACTACATATTATACAAAATATAATGACCTAGGTGCTGATGTCATTATTCATGTTGACATATCTGCGATGACCTTAGGCTAACATAATATCTTGATCTTCAACACCTAAGTTTCTTATGGTATTTTCTTGTGTGAAATTTCTGAATTGCTAGATTAGGTGCTGCTGTAGGTGATGTGGTTGTATCTGTGGAAGTGATGTCCTCATCATTCTCCCCTTCTTGCATTTGAGTCGTCCTCGACTCAAGCTCATCCATTGTTCCCACATTGCTTCCATTCGAATGGCGAGAGGGAGGCGGCCAAGGGGTGGTCGGCGCTTGAGGCACCTTTGGCGCATACCCCAAGTGTTGGAGGTGCACATAGCCTTGACCGGCTATCTCAAACTGGATATGCGTGTGTTGATGTAGGGGAAGTAGGGGTGGAAACCTGCGAGAGGATCATCCTCCCCAACTAGATTGCAAACCGTCCCGGTTTGCTCAATGGGAAGAACAAAGGCTTGTCTTTGGGGTGGCACACGGCGCAATGGCTGTATTATGCGGCCGTAGCCAACAATGCTCCCCTTCTTGTGGCTGATCCTGTTGCATGAAAATAAAACTAGGGGATCTTGGCAAGAAATGATTAGTGTTAGTATAGTCTTTTAGTTGATCTTGTTGTTGCAGCACAAAAGTTGAATTCATATTAGAATAAATATAAACTTGATTCACCAAATATTCTCCTTTCTTTGTCATATTTGCCAATTGCATAAAGTGTGACATAATCAAAGCATGGCAAATCATAATCAGATTTAAGTTTCTCCTTTAGATAATTTAGATTACAAGGAATACCAAATTCAATATAGCCTAATGTGTTTAAAGAGGATATGAGTTTCAGCTCTTCATGCTTACTAGCAATGCAATGAACAAGTGTTAAATTGGTAGGTATATTTTTCAAAGCAAATTACCATGTTCACGCACTAGTGTTATGGGTATTAGTGATACATTACCACACAATTCTTTATCACAAGTAGCAGTACACATGCCATCTTGTGACAAAGGGAAATCAATAAAATGTTTCTTTATTGGTTGCTTTGTACTAGCAAAGGTAGGAGATAAACTCAGCATGTAAGCATTAGCAACATGTTGAGGAATGGTTAGAGCAAGTGCCTCTTCTTTCAGTTGACTAATTTCAGCACAAATTAATTTTTTTTTTTCACTCTCTTCATGTGCATCGACATTCTTTTCTGTACAAGATTAGTAATAGGAGACACAAGAAGTGGCATCGTATCCAATGAATTGTTAGCTTCACATGTGGATAATAATTCCGATTCTTCCATTTCACTCAACTCTTTGTTATCCCAAGAAAAATATGCATCTTGGGACAAAGGTAAACAGTATGTGGTTGAAAAGAATGGATGAGATTACAATGAGTAGTAGATGGTGGCAAATCAACTTGAGCATACTTACCTTTGATTACAAAGACTTGTTGTGTTGCATTTATTGCTCTCCTCCAATATTGTAGATGCGCACGGTTATTCTTTTCCAACTCTAGCAATGGCTCAAACACCTTAATTTCATCTTTAGAATGGTTCTTATCTTTTTTGTAAAATGTTAGGCACGGCTAGGGGAACAAAAAGAATGCTCTTTCTCTTCTTGAGGCAGGAATGGAGTGGCAAGTATCTCATGATTTTCCTTGGCCTTTGTTTCTTTTTGCCTCTCCATCTTGTTCTCGAATACCGCAAGACATTAGTCCTAACAAGAGGCAATACGATGGGAGGCAATATAGTAGGTGGTTTAAGCCTTATCATGTACTGATTCTTGGTAATGTGCAATATCACCCAAATCAGTTTTTATATCCATAGCCCATAGGGAAATCAAACCTTACTAGTGTACGCTGAGCTCTACAAGCAGCTCTTAGCAATTGGGAGAGAGAAGTGTATGTCTCATCAACAAGAATATCCTGAATTTCTTTATTTAGTCCACGCAAAAATCTGTTTTCAGTTACTTCTTCATGTTCTTGCAATTCACAACTTTTTAACAAAGACTGAAATTGTTGATAGTACTCAACAGTCATGCTACCTTGTTTTAAGTTGGGTAGTTCACTATAAGCATGATTTTCTTTGGAAAGTGGTGGCATGTGAATTCACCTTTACTTGCATAAGTATGTGAGGCGAGTGGTCATGGCATGCTGACTCTGGGAAGTGCATGACCCATCTTTATGATTGTTCCTCCTTTTTGGCTACTTCCTGCCATGGTTCGTTGATGGTGCAAATGTCCATGGGAAGCATACCCATCCCCAATTTCCTTTCTTAAGCCCTGTCATGGTTAGCAAAGTAAATAGATAAGCACACATAAAGTATTTTTAAGTGATGTCCTCATCAAAGTGGATTTTATGCCTAGAGTATTCATTTAAATGTTGTTTCTAAGCCGGTGATGTATTACATTATTTCAGGTCAAAATTGACAAGGCGAGAATGGTGAAAAAGAGAACGGAATTATTGTGCCGGACTTTATTGTGAACAGTTAGACAACAAGAACTGTTCGTCGATGGCCATATGAGCCAAGAAGGGTGGCACACTATGACGAGAAAAAGTTCCTTATCGCGCATGAAGTGGTTCATGATAGTGAAACTTTTGGGGCTCATCTAAGGCGATTGAAGGATAAATACTTAAAATTCTTAGGGCACGGTGAAATGGTTGGCCGAGCGGAAGAATAAGGTGCGCTTTCTTATTACTTGTGGACAACTCCTGTTTTTTCATGCCCTGTAGCAATGTGTTAAGTGTTAACCTATTCTCTACTTCCTGTTTTGCAGTCCCTTGATTTTAAACTTCCTTCATATTTTGAGTTATTGGAAAAGATGTTTGGTAGACAAGAGCTGGTAGGGCCTGAACAAGACAATGAGGATGGCTACACCACCGGCACTATGACTCCACATAGTAGTGCCGGCAGAAAAGCGTAGTTTTGAAAGTTTTCAAAGACTCGCAGGCTCCCAAACTAGTGCCGAAAGCGTAAGAAGGCGAAAAGTCTTTTCTTATTTGAAGACATGGTAAACTCTTTGTCGGGCTTCACCACCGGTTTGGAGAACAAAGGTTCAAAGAACAATGAAGAGCCGGCCAGGGGGCTGCCATGCGAGAAAAAGGTTGCCCAAGTTGTTCTCAAGGTCCGGCAGCTTGTGCTTGAAAGCGGGGATCCCAACCTTTGGGTTGGTGCCCCGAAGATCTTTCTAACGAGAAGATGTGATGGCCTTTGAAATGAGAAAAAAGGAAGAACGACTTGCCCTTATCAAGAAGCTGTCAAAGAAGTGATTTGTGATGTCTCATTGTGATGTATATATAACTTTAGTAGTAGTAGCTTGTGGCATCATCGGAACATCTCTATTAGTGATGCCACACTCGAGATACTTTTGAATTGTTAGTTTGACTTTACCGAAGGGCTCGCAAAATTTATGCGAGCCTACGGGCGACAAGTTTCTGCCACGGGAGCAAGAGAGTTGCAGCCATGAATGATGGCCTCAAGTCACCTGCTGCTCCTGGAATCAATGTGGAGAAGGAGTTTGAGAGTCCTCGGCCTCGGTGATTGTTCTGCCGATCGGCTTGCACCCTTTACGAATGAAGATCTTTGGTGGTCCCTTAGTCGAGTTCCCGCTGCGTGCGAGGTTAAAAGTTTTTATCAAACTTTGTAATCAGTTTAAAACTTTCTGGGGTCTCATGTGGGTCTTTCTTGGTTAAGCCAAGAGCATTTTGGAACAAGCTACCTTTAATCGGCTTCGATTAATCTGGTTTTGGTACTATCTGAATGTTCCTCGGGCTGTGTTTTTTACCTCGATGTTTTATCCGCTGCTTTGTTGGTTTTGTTGGTTACCAATCACAGCCACGACCATTCATTGTTTGTCGGTCTGCTAAGCACCAATCTGCTTTCAGATTTATGAATAATAACAGAAATCACAAAATTTTGGTGTGGAATGAGGAATCAACTCCCGGGAGAAATGGGATGCTTTGCTCAAATTGCCTCAAGCTTTGGGTTCTTGATTGATGTGGATTGGCCATCTATCTTCAAGTCTTTCTTTGAGCAGGTCGAATCAAAATTTCTGCAAAGATGCAATGAAGATCCCCGAGGATAGGTTATTTGAGATGAGCAGTGAGATTTTTGTAGTATCCTTCTGGTAGAAGGCGAGACACGAGATGGGAGTAAGGGTGATCTTCACGGAGATGGTGGTGGTAAGGATGACATGGATAATGATGATGAAGCCGATGATCTAGATGATGATTTCGATGGGATAGAAAAACCAATTACCTCGAAGTTTCAAGTGGACAAAGAAAAAGGAATGCAAACCCCCAATACTAAAATTATTAGTGGTAGCACTAGCAACAAGGCGATTACGATATGGTTCACGACCAAGAATCCTTGATACACTCTCTTATGAGTGGCGGAACAACAAGTCGTTGGAATTTGAAGCTCCAGATCGGACAAGATATCTTCTTGCAATAATGCACGAGGAAACTATGATACTAGTATGGAGGAAGTCGGTATGGAAGCTGCGCAGAGAACACACGAAATTTGAACCGAGATTTGGAAGACAAAAATGCTAAACACGAGAAGAAGAAGCAAAGAGAAAGCAAGAGTGGGGGCCTATTGAGGAGAATGGATAGACCAAGAAGATTTCGGAAGATGGTAAAACAATCTTTGCAAAAAGCCCGGGAGCTCAAGGACTACCAAAACCTATGCAAAGGTACTAAACCATATGCTAATTACAATTCCAAAGATTACTTCTCTTGAGAGTGTTGATCCTATAGTTATGCTATCAAACAATGTTAACATTGTCTTAGGTACGAACTTAGATTCTATAAAAAATAATGTGGATGCTATTAAGAAAAGTGACCTTGATATGAGAGAGAAATTCTTGTTTGACAACCACGAGGTTGGTTTACCGATTAATATAGACACGGTCATTAATCCTAATGATTATCCTTGCTTACCTAGTAGCTCCATGGGACAAAATACATCCCCCTGTAAAGGTGGATAGTAGTACGAATCATGAAACCTGGACTCGGTGGTGTCCAAGGGTCTTGAGACCTCAAATATTAAAAATGTTTCCAATAATAGGAGCAACATGGAATGTTAGAGGCCTCAATAAAAGAGGCAAACTTGAGTGCATCACTGATTTTTATTGTTGACAATAAACTAGACTTTGTTAGTTTCGAGGAGACAAAAAAGAGTCATTTGAGGATTCCTTCCTTAATTATGCTACTTGAGAGATTACATATGGAATTACCTACCGCTAAGGATACTGCTTTGGGGGTATCTGGTTGGATTAAATTCTAGGAAGTATGAGGTCTTAGCACGGCAAATGAAAGAATACCGTGTTTCAACCATGATCAAAAGCATTAATTCTAAATTGGTGTGGAGACTTATCTCGGTCTATGGTTCACCTTATGATGAAGGAAATTAGAGTTTATCGGGAGGTACATGCCCTATTGGAAAATTGGGATGGACCTACTTTAATCTGGGGACTTTAACTTGGTCTCTAGTGTTAAAGACAAAAATAATGGTATTGTAAATCATAGATGGCTGGACCTTTTCGAGATTGGATTAATCATTTCGGCCTTTTAGAGTGTAAGGATTCTTCTAGAACATATACGGACTAATAACCGGGGAACAACCCATCATGGCAGCCATTGACAAGCGTTCTCAGTAACACTAGTTTTGATCAAACCTTCCCTAGAGCCTTTGTTACAGCAAAGTCTAGGGCGGGAGTGATCATGTGCCTCTTATATGGAACTCGGGCTGTGAAGAAATGAAAAAAAAGTATCTTTAGGTTTGAAAAATGGTGGCTTGAGCAACCAGATTTTAAACAATTAGTGAGTAAGATCGGCAAGCGAGTGTGCTTTTGAGAATGCTATTGACATTTGGCAATTTAAAATGAGAACTCTTAGAAAAAACTCAAAGGTTGGGCTATCAATATAAATGCAGAGATAAAGAGAAAGAAGAAAGAACTCCTTAAGGAGTTTGACATCCCTGGATAGAAAGTATGAAGATGGAAATATCTGCTAGGGAGAGAGCGAATATGGAAGTTATTATTAGAGATCTAGAGAGTATCCGGAGAATAGAAGAGATAAAGGCTAGGCAAAGATCGAGATAGAGAGGTAAAAAAGGAGATAAAAACACACTGACCTATTTCGGGTACATTTGCCAATCGAGAGGGCAAGGAAAAAAAACGCATCTTGTCCTAGAAGGTAATAATGGCCTCATTGAGGATACAAAAGGCATGCTTGAGCATGCGGTAGATTATTACAAATCTCTTTTTTGAAATTTGAGGAGAATATGAACATTAAGTTAGGGGACAATTTTTGGGAAGAAAGTGATTTGATTACTCCCGAGGAAAATGAGCTGTTGGAAGCTCCTTTCTCGAAAGAGGAAATCAAGTCTGCTGTTTTTGAATCCTATCTTTGAGGGGCCCCGAGGCCCGGATGGCTTTTCCTTCTTGTTCTACCAAACTTTTGGGATGTCATCAAATCGACCTAATGAATGTTGTCGAGAGTTTGAAAGCTGGCAAAATAAGCCTAGAAAGGCTTAATTATGCCATTATCACACTTATCCCTAAGGAGCACGATGCCAAAATTCTTAAGAAATTTAGACCTATCAGTCTTATCAAGCTGTAGTTTCAAAATTTTTGCCAAGGCACTCAACAATAGATTGACAAAAATCATAAGCAGAGACTCATTAGTCCAAACCCGGTCGGCCTTTATTAAAAGGTAGATTTATTACGGAAAGTGTGGTGGCTGCCCATGAAATAATTCATGACATTCATAGAAACAAAGAAAGTGGTGTTATTCTTAAAACTGGACTATGAAAAGGCCTATGATAGAGTGAGTTGGGATTTCATTGATGAAATGCTCACTTCTAGAGGCTTTGGAAATAAATGGAGAGATTGGATGAAGAAAGTCATCCAAGGAGGATCCATTTGTGTTAGAATAAATGATGAGAACAGTACCTACTTTAAGCCAGGCAAGGGGCTGAGACAGGGTGACCCTCTAATGTTCAATTTAGTTTTTGACATTTTCACTAGAATGCTTATAAAAGCTGCTAACAATGGTATGATCACGGGCTACTACCTAATGTAGTAGAAGGAGGGATAATCGATGCGCAATATGCAGATGATACCCTTCTTTTCTTGGAAAACAACCTTGAAAAGGCCAATAATCTCAAGTGGATCTTAATACGCTTTGAGAAGATGGATGGGATGAAAATAAACTTTGATAAAAGTGATATGATCACTATGGGGATAGATGAAGAAGGAGCTAATGAGTTGGCAAAGATCTTACTGCTGTAAGAAAGGTGACTTCCCAATTAAATATTTGGGAGTTCCTTTGCATTTTAGCAAACTAAGAAAGGAAGATCTTCAGCCTATTATAGAAAAAAATCATCAAAAGAATTGCAGGTTGGAAGGGTAGGCTCCTCTCTTATGCAGCACGCCTCACCTTGCTTAAAAAGCTTGCCTTGCTAGTATTCCTATCTACCTTATGTCTATTATAAAGTTCCCTAGATGGGCTATTGATATGATTAACTCTCATATGGGTAGATTTTTGTGGAATAATACTGAGGGACGGACATAAATATCATCGGCTCCTTTGGCGGTGGTAGCTCAAAAAGAAGGAAATGGGAGGCCTAGGGATTCTGATCGAGAAACCTGAATATTGCCCTCCTTAGCTCCTGGATATTCAGATATGAGCTGAATAAAAATGCTATTTGGGCCAAAATTTCAGATTCTAAATATAACATTGATAACCCAAATATACATTTGTTCTTTAAAGAATGATTTATCTCCTTTTTGGCAAGGCATTTCTTGGGCTCTTAAAGCAGCTCAAATAGGCATCATGTGGAAAGTAGGTGATGGCAAAAGAATTAGATTTTGGGAGGATCATTGGATGGGTAATTGTAGCTTAGCTACCCAGTATTGGCCTCTGTACATTATTTGTGAACAGAAAGGTAAGACTATCAGTCAAGTTTGGGATGGGGAAGATCTTATGCTATCCTTCACTAGAACTGTGCGAGAATCTAATGTCTAAATGGTTTGAGTTAGTTAATATAGCTGAAGAGATTAATCTCAACAATGATGAAGACCATATGATTTGGGCATATAACTCTAATGGTAGATATTCAGTACAGTCCCTGTATGCAATTATGAATAATCATGGTATTCAACCTATCTATGTACAGGCTGTGTGGAAGCTTAGAATACCCCCTAGGGTGCAAATCTTTTTATGGCTTATGTCAAAAAAATAGATTGCTTACTAGAGACAATTTGGCCAAAAAGAAGGCATGTGGAAGATAAATCCTGCTTATTTTGTGCTGATCCTGAGAATATTCATCATTTATTTTTTTGAGTGCTGTGTTGCAAAGTTACTTTGGTCTCAACTGGCTGATTGCTTAGAATTATCTGGGAACTGGTCTTATGAGTCTATGGCATCCTTGTGGATCAATAACAAAAAGCATCTGTTAACAAATGCTGTCCTTGCTGCCTCTCTTTGGTGCTTATGGAAAATGCGAAATGAAATTTGCTTGCAGGGAAGAACTTGGCTGGGACTGAAGGACGTGATGCTCTGGATCACAAAGACGTTGAGAAGATGGAAGCCACTGTTCAGTGCTTCGGAGTGGGAAAAACTGGAGGTGGCAATTGTGAGAATGGAGCAGAAAGCAAGTCAACCTCCTGGGATCAGCTGGCAACCATCAGGGTCTTCAACACAGGAGTCGCAGCATTTGGAGGCGGCCTCGAGCGCTGCAATACGACTGAACTCTGATGTGTTAGGCCTACATCTCAGCAATTCTGGTTATGTCAATGAACTTGAGTTAGCTTAAGTTTTTGGCGGGCGCGCCGTTACGCATATGCTGTAAACTGTGAACTTGCTTTATTCTCAATAAAGCTGGGGAAACCTCTTTTCTAAAAAATGGGATGCTTTAAGAGACAAAATTTCTGAGAGTGCTTGTAACATTATTTGTCTACAGGAGACAAAAAGGGAGTCTTTTGATCAGAATTACATCAGAAAATTCTGTCGAGACAGCTTGACAGTTTTGCTTACTCCCCTCTTTAGGTGCTTCTGGGGGTTTGCTTCTGGTTTGGAATAGCAATATTTATCATTGCAACACTATTGAAATCAACAGCTATTCCATTACTTCCAAAGTAACGTGCTTGTTAGATCAGAGCTCTTTCCATCTCTCCAACATTTATGGTCCTTCACACGCTGCTGGAAAGATGGCTTTTTTATCACTTGAGGCAGGCATATATCTGACATTTTTTGCATTTCATTTTTTTGTCATGACCACCTTGTTGTGATGTATGGTCATTCCAAAAGTTTCAAATGATTTTGAGGTTGTGGTAATGAACAACTCTCACAAGGTTGAACATCTCTCACTAAGTGATACGGACATGCATGTGTTGTGCATAGGCACTTCAGTAATTTGTTTATAATGGTGTGAAAAAAAATTAAAATGATTTTGAGGAAGTTGGTGATGCCCATCATCATACAGTCTTTTTTTTAAAAAAAAAACTTATTAACGCACTTGTTCCAACTATGGTTGTAGTTATTACAATTTGAAACTTATCACTAGAGGTCTACCATGATGTTGTGTGCATTTTTTCAAATATTTAGAACAAGCCAATTCGCGGACCAGACTCTCATATACTATGTTCCAACTAGTTTTTTTTTTTTTTTTTTGAAACTAACTAGTGTTTATTTGTCTCTTACTTGAGTTGGAATGTGGTTGGGAGAAGTCACCGTGGAGAAAAAACAGAAACGGAGCTGAAAAGCGGTGACGGGTATTTGGGCCGGACACGGGGATTCTTGTGTGGCGTCTGTGGTGTTCATCGGTCGCGTCCGACCCGGCAGGTGCGTCCGGTTAATAATTGAAATGAAGTCTCGACATGTTGGGGCGCCTTACCTTCTCCTCCTCATTTCAATATTCCGGCTTGACCAACTCCTCCTCCTCCCGGCCGCATCCGCCCGCCCGCTCCGTGCCCGCAGCCCGCCTCGCGCCGCTTCTCCGCGCCGCCGCCCGGCGCTTGGCGCTGCTCCTCCGTGCCTCCCGCCCGGGTCCTCGCGCCTCGCCCCGGCCCGGCCCCTCCCGGCCAGCGCGCCCACGGCCTCTGCTTTGGCGCTGCGCTTCGCTCCGGCCGCCCCAAACCCTAAGCGCCCGTCGCCGTGGCGGCTAGCTTCGTAGCCGCCGCCGGGGTCATCCTCGTCGCCGAAGTCGGCGTCCTCAACCTCAATTTCGCCCCCCGCCGGCTGCCATCGCTGCTATGGTGAGCTCCACTCCCTTCCCCTTGCCCGGTGCTTCGCCCAGGTGCTTTCGGCGTTTTGCACGAACCCCGAAAATCCTTCTTTGCTCATCCTTTTTCGACCATTCTCTTGTGCGGTGGTCGTGGTTGATCGTCGAGGGTGCTCCCACGTGTCATCTTACCCCTGCTGTGAGGGTTCAACAAGTATAAGGTAGCAAGCCATCGCTTCACTTCTCACCCAATTGCTTTGCTTCAATATCAATAGGTCACTCTCGCTCCTTTAGACTATTATTCTTATATATATACTTTCTATTTCCATTGTTGCAGCCCCGCGCGCCGTCCGTGATCGTTCGTCTCCCTCCCAAGCCCCTGCAACTCTTCTACGACTCGAGCCGAGCACGGCTACCATCGTACTCCCTAGGCGGTGAGTAGCCCTGCTTTGTCGAGCCGCAGAGTCATGAACCTAGATCTGCCGCTGCCTAGCCGTAGCCACCACAGCTGCCGGCGACGGCGAGGTCCAGTCGAGAAGAGGAACGGCGCAGCGCAGTGGCCCAGAGCTATTCGAGATTCACGCCGGGCGCATCCCATTCCGTGATCCCTCGAGACTCCAAGATCGCTGCGGCGGCCTGAAGACTCCTCCCTCGGCGCATCCCTGACCAAGCATTATTCAAGGTGGGTTTCTTGATCTTTTCTCCAGGAATTGTCCCTCTGCGCCGTGTGATTTGGTCATGATGTTCTTTTTGCGTCTGCTGGATGGGATCAGGTTCGCTCCCCCCTTGGTTGCCTGACTATTTCGGGAGTGATTTTTCGTGTCTTGATGTATGGTTGCAAGTTGAAGGTATAGCATTGATTCCATGCTCATGTACATGCTTATTAGTTAATTAAAAAAATAGAAATAGTTGTGTTCAGAAGAATATTCACATGGGTCAGCTATATCCTCATGCATGTACAAGTCGGCTGCGTCATGTTTATTAGTTCAAAATAATTTTGTTCCAATATATACAGGTTGGGACCCGTTCAGTAATAGTATACTCAAAACGCCTATTAATATTTTGCGGTTGCTGCTTTGGTTCCTTTGTCTGCCATATACTTTGAGTCATATAGCATCCCATAGTCTTTGCTGCCGTAAACTTTATTGAGTCAGTGTACATGCATGTGGCCAAAAAAATTATTTTTGACTGCTGCTTTCCTATATAAATTCTTTTTTGGTGCTTTTTAAGTAATAATATTATTAGCACCATTTAAATATGTGTACTTGGGTTAGATGTAGCTGTACCTGTAGCTAAACTAAATCTTAGGTACTAATCTCAGGCCTGACTAATCTCAAAGCATGTGCCTTGTGGCATGTTTTTTTTCGTTTTTGCAATTTTTTGCCTCTCAGCATGAATTTCCCAAAAAAAACATGTAGTACTTGACATCTAATTACTACCACTAACCCAAGGAATTCTTTGGTTTTTTTTCAAAGGAAGTGATCGATAAGCACAGCTTAAAGGTTTCTGGAAGATTGTGACCCTTAATTGGTTCTCAGGTAATTATGTCAACTCTTCCCAGATATCATTATTTTGCGACTGTGAACCTTGTTAGTTGTTACTTGCATTACCATGTCATTATTTTTATACTATGGATATAGCAGGTCTAGCCATAGTCCCTCAGCCTGCATTGGCATATCATAATCCCCTTCAAATATCATTATCAGTAGTACATGTGTACACCATATCTCTTTGGTTCGTTTTTCATATCCCTTCCCACCTTGGTGGCATTTGAATGGGCTGGGCCAATGGAATCATTTTTTTTAAAGCTGACCCATACCATTTGTGATTGTAACAACCTTTTTTTTCACAATAATTTAAAACTCCTAATTTAAAGGCACATGGGTTTGTACCACAGTGTGAGTACAGTTGTGGTCTCACATTGTATTAGAAAAGTAGATTGTTGCTATTTTAGTGACGGCTGTTTTTTTTTTTTTTCATTCAAATATGCTTCTCAGTTTTAAACTTTTTTAAGCATGACCTGATGCTATGCCTTTCTGTAGGGCATGTATATGCCCCTGTGCTGCAGCCCCTGAATCTATGGGTTCTTGCTTCTCTTTTTTTTTCTTAATTAAGTAGCATTTCTCTGTTCTTATTAGAGAAATTTCAGAGGATGACAAGACACTACTGTGAACTTGAGGCATAAGTTTTATTTTTATTCTACATTGAATCTGAGGCCAGTGGTAGGAAGGTCCCGGGTTCAAGCCCCGACCTCGCATATTGCACATGGTGCGGGTAAGGCATGATGCTAAAATACACTTCCTGACCCAGCGCAATGCGGAGCATACAGCACTGGGTGCGCTGTTTTTATTGAATCTGAGGCACAAGGCATGTCTACTATTCTTTAAGACATGTGCAATGATGTTCTATTTTGTTTCTACTATGAATCTGAGGCATAAGGCTTGTGCAGTGGTGTTTTTATTTTGATGCTACTATGAATCTGAGGCATAGACATGTGCAATAATGTTTAATTTTGATGCAACTCTGAACCTGAGGCATAAGCCATGTGCCATGATGTTTCATTTTCAAGATTTCACACTACTCTGCTACTCTTCGTACTACTCTGAACCTATTGCTACTACTACTCCTCCTCTACTCTCATGTCCTCTAGTCCACTACTACCTGCTTTTGTGATGATGGTTTTCACGCATCTTGTATAATCGATGGTTGCTTGATGGCCTGAATTATTCTGATCATTTTATCTGAATTGAGCACATTTTCCAAATTAAGCGCATTAACTGATGAATTGAGCACATTTTTTTGAATTGAGCTTAACTGATGATACTTGAAATGGGAGTGTTGCCTGTGATGATGTTTTTTTTTTTCAATACTGAGCACCTGGCTGTTGTGCGTGATGATGTTTTTTAACATCGAAGAGCTCTGCCTTATGCCAATGATGATGGTTATATCTTGAGCACTTGCCTTATGCCAATGATGAGTGTTTTTATGTACTACTCATGTCCTATGCCACCTCTACTACTTTGCTTCTATTTTTTCCCGTATCTAATTAACACTTAACTTATTGCATCTATTAGAACAAAACACAAAATGGCGAGACAACGAGAAAATAATAAGCAGCCTAGCCATGGAGATCAAGAACTACTGGGAAGAGCTTTCGCGAGAAGCAGTTCAATGAACAGGTAGAAATTCAGCTACAAGAGTTGCTAGGGGGCGAGAAGGGGAAGGGGAGCAAAGGGAAAAGGAGAGGCCGATGAGAGAGAAGATGGAGAGTCGATGATGACTCCTTTGGATATGAAAGTCCCGAGGATCCTCACCCACAACCAGCCGGGACGGAGGCAAGCGGAGGATGATAGGGACCGAGGATTTCGACCGAACTAGGAGGTAGGGATCCGACCTTTGTAGCATGTGTAATTGCCCCGGGCTTTTCTTTGTATTACTATTACCTCTGCTAATGCTTTTGACTTTTTGTTGTATATGCAGGTCCGATGATAGACCTCGAAAGAGTCAAAAGACCCGCGTCGGCGTCCCGCGCGTTATGGCGAACAAGACGGAGTTGGGAAGAGGAGGAGAGGCAACGCCCACGAGAGACGGCATTTGTGCCTCGGGTCCACGGCCTGAAGGCACAATCATAACGGTCTCGGCTCCAAAGAGGAAGCGTGGTGGGAGAAGAAAGCCAAACAAATATCCAAAGGGGGTTACTTTTGCGTGGTAACACGCGCGTGGAGAGGATGGGCGGATCCTTGAGCCATGGAAGTACAACGCCAAATTCCGTAATGCTTGCGGGGCATTAGTAAGAGACCACCGAACCCGGCAATCCGTTCCCGGAGTGGCAAACATGGCGCACACGCAAGTAAAAAAAGATGAGCTATGGAACAATTGGGCCGGGTGCAAACTTTCAAGCCTGCCGGATGGGACACATGAGCGGGTAAAGAATCATGCTTTCAAGATAATGGGAGCAGCCTTCCGGCGTTGGAGGTGCGATCTGAACAAGAGGTTTATCCAGGCGGGGAAAAGTCCCTTCGGAGAGTTTGGCAACATAACTCGAATCGGTGGCGGCGGCTTCGTGGATGAGAAGACTTCACCGAAGCAATGGTCATCGGTGCTCGTAATAGGGAGCAGGCGAAGAAGAACCAACACCCTCGCCTAGGCCCCGGTGGCTACCTTGCCAAGCAAGACTTCTTTAAGATCTTTGGGCGAATTGGCTGAAGCTTACGGGGATCGAGCGAAAATTAAAGTGAAGGATTTGAAGCAACGTCTAAAGCAATGGATATATGCGAGGAGTGTGGATCGCAATGACCTCAAGTTTGCCGAGCGAGGAGGACCGAAGAGGTGGTATCACGGATCTTGAAAAATGTTGAAGGCGTGGAGAATGGCACTTTCACTCCTTCCGAGAGAGGGACGAGCTGACCCTTGCCTTGGGCAACCCCGAGCACACGGGCCGCACTGGAGGGCTAGGGAAGACGGTAACACGGAAGCAAGGATTTGTAGAGGATAGCCACATGTACAAGAAACATGGCGAAACCGAGAGGCCAATCTCCGGCAACAGCGATTGCGGCACTAGTTGCGAAGGAGCTTGCGCGGCATGGTCTGCATCGGAGTCATAGGAGACCATGGAGCGGTGGGAGAATTGGCTACAGTTCCTGCCCTCCCTGTTGATCCCGGCGACCAAGCTTCCACCGCGCAAACATAACCGGCGTCGATCGCATCGCGGGTGCCAACTAGTTGCACCCTATTGGTTCCCATGGGCAGGACATCCAAGTTTGCTAAGGTGGCAGCGGGTGTGGCACATCCTCGGGGGCCTATGGCACGGTCGCACAATCCGGAGGACTTCACTAGGGTTGAGGTGCATACCGTTGAGCACAACTTCATGCGGTGGGAGATAGAATACCCAACTCCCGAGGGGCTTTCTCAGCTTGGAGGACTCACAAAACAGTTCATCCTCACGGTACAAAAAGGACATTGTTGTTCATGAGCGAAGCTGTTAATCATAAACGGCCAGGGGCATGATGGGATGCCACAACATTGTCCAGCTTCGTCTTAAACAGCCGGTGCATGATGAGGTGCAGCATCCTTGTCCAAGCGAGCAAGGGCCCGATGTCCGGCAACACAAACTAGGACTGCCTTCTGAAAAAAGCGGATGAGAGCGTGCATGTATCGGGGCCCAAAAGAAGAAGAACGAAACTAGCAGACTCCACCAAGGCGTGCGTAGGTATCCAAACGTTGCAAATGTCAATTGGAGCCACAGATATCGAAGAAATATACAAAAGGCCAGCACTTCCTACCAAACCGAATCATGAAGGTCATGCCAATTGGAATGAGAAAGTTCCATGATTGGTACCTGCGTGCTTGCTGCAGTTCCGGGACCTGAACCAAATAAAAGCCGTCTTCCCGAAGGCACATTTGGAGGCGCAGCTGGTGCTTTAAAGTTTGACTTTGCGGACATGCAAGAATGCTTCCACCTAGGAATGATGGAAATGAATCTAGTTCGCGTGTGGTGCTGTAAGTCCTAAACACCTCTCGATATGATTTGAATGAAATATTTAGATTTTGTTGTAACCAACCACATCCTGTTTTGTAGAAGGCAAACCCATCTTGTGAAGGTGTTGCCAACTCTAATTTCCAATACCGGATTTGTAGACCCTTGGATGATATGTGCATCAACTTTCCAATACCCCAAGAAATGGGCAATGGATTCCAAAGAACTAGAGAAAGGAAAGACCATTGAGGAGAAAGAAAAATCCGAGAGATATGTTATCCAAGGAGAGCCTGAAGGTTGCTGTTAAGATTTCCATATGTCTTCAGAATCTCCGAATAATGAACTGATATGTTTACCATACCTCTTTGAGTAAGTTCGAATCTATACTACTCTTTACTCATTATACTACTCTTTACTCATAATTTAAAGGCACATGGGTTTTGTACCACAGTGTTAGTATAGTTGTGGTCGCACCTTGTATTAGAAAGTAGATCGTTGCTATTTTAGTGACTTCTATTTTTTTTTTTTCATTCAAATATGCTTCTCAGTTCTAAACTTTTTTAGCATGACCTGATGCTATGGAGGGCATGTATATGCCCCTGTGCAGCCCCTGAACCTATGGGTTCTTGCTTCTCTGTTTTTTTTTTTTTTTTTTTTTGAATTTTTTAGACCAAAGGACCCTTCCCTGCTTTTATTGAAAGCAAACACCAGTATTTATGCTGGGGATACCAGCTTACAAGATTTGGCGCCCTCGGGTTGAATAACTTGCTGCTGGTCTTGCACAGAAGTCTGCAATCGCAGACAAATCTTTAGTCAAGGCTGCAGTTTGGTGAATATGGGAATGTGAAAATGCAGAGCAGCCAAGCTGTAGAGGGAAGACTTGACTAGGAGTAGTGGGAACACAAATTTTTTGGTAGGCTATTGTGTCCCTTAGCCAAATAGTATTGCAGGCTTATCCTGCAGCTAGACTTTGACTGCAGTATAGCAGCCCACCTTACTGGTTTCAGTTCACACACACACTGGACCAGTCCTTTATGTATAACTAGCAGGAGAGCCCGCGGTTTCAGTTCACACACACACTGGACCAGTCCTTTATGTATAACTACTAGGAGAGAGCCGCGCTTTGCGCTGGCAAGAGAAGACTATATGTAATTAACATTCATGCTGACATGATTTGTAAATATAAGCATATAGACTCAGTACACCTCCTCATGCGAAAGAAAGTGCAGTTTTGTGATTCAATGATATATAGGAACTGAAATCATTAAAGATGCGGTGATATACAGGAAATAACAGTCATATTGCAAAGTGTGGCAAAATTGAATAGCATCAACAAAAGTAATCTTGTGGTTTTGCTTCAATTAGTTGTTACACTGGAAATGTAAAGCAAAAAAAATTATTGTTAAATACAATTATCTGTACTACTACTGCTACTACTATACTGCATCTGATATTCAGATCAGTTCTCTGGTGATCCTCTCCTGTCTATACATAACTCCCATTAGTATCTGCTACTAAACTTCTTGCTTCCTTGCCTAGCTTTGTACATGGCAACACTGAAGAAAAGAACTGGAATACGGTTTTAGACTTTGTTCTTGCAACCTGTTTAAAATTTGAAATCCAAAAGCAAAGTTACTGCTTGCTGGACACGGATCTGCACATAAGGAAAGCACCCAAGAGAGTAGTGTAAGTGAAGCAAAAACTGACACCATTCCAATTGGCAATCACTCGTGGAGATTTGAAAATTTTGTGACAATACCTTAATTTGTAATGGAATGTGATAGTGATATGGGCATGCAAGTTAAGATCATATCATGTTGTTAAGATTATAACATGTTGACTGTGACTGTACTGCATAGCAAATATAGCTAGTATTACCGTTATACTGAAATGGAAAAAAAAATGGTTGGTTAGCTTACCTTAAGAACACCCTTGCTAAGATAATCAGATCCTCCCTCCCTCAATTCCATGGCCTCATATATTCCTGAGAGAAGTCTATTGTTGAGAGATAAAAATGTGTAGAATTCTGTGCATTAGATGTCAAACATGTGGAATTTGAGATTTGAGACAACTACAGAAGGCAACTAAAAGATGCAAAAAAAGTTCATTCCAAAAAAAAAAAAATAGCAGATACTGATATCCTATATTGTTTCTTCAAAGTTGAGAGCACTTTCGTGAAGGATTATAATTTGCTACAAATGAGAAAGGTTTATAGTCACTCCATAACAACATTTAACATGCAGATATGGTTCCCGTTTAGAAAAACGTGGATATGGTTGATACTCATGTTGTTTCTTCAAAGTTCTCAGCACTAACAGGGAGGATTATAATTTCTTACAAATGAAAAAAAGTTTATAGTCAGTCGATAACCACATGTCATTCACTCATTGCCACTAAAGTTTCAGTACCAACATATGCATTTCATGTCTCACGATATACGTAGCAGGTAAAATAAGTTTTGGTACCTTATGATTGCAGTCACTGGCATAATAATGCCCGGACAGGTTGGCATCAACAAATTAACAGAATATCTTTTGTATCAAGAGACAAATAACATAAACAAATTTCCTGGAAATATTTAGATCTTCTCAGCTACCAATTTTGAACCTCCTGGCTTCAGATTAATAATTCGAATGGAACTTCTTTCATTATGAGCAACAGATAACTCTTGCATTGCTGTGATAAAAATTGTGTAAGTCCTATACTCATTGGTATCAGTTGGGCAATTTAATGGTTAAAAGGAATTAGTGTTCAGTGAGTAAAATGACCTTCTATGGATGGAACTAAAATGTCACCGCATAAAACGGAATTGAATTAATGTTGCTGCAAAATAGCATGGAAATGAAAGACAACATTACCTAAGAACACAGAGGAGTAGGTTCGAGTTATGTAAAGGAGCAGCTGTTTACTTTGGCGTGGTCAACAGCAAATCGTTTAACAGCCACACGTGAATATTTGTATGAACGAAAACCCCACATAGCCTGGCTGTAGTCAGAACAACGTGCAAATTAATAAGAACAGGGGCTAGAATGAGCGACCAAACCTTTGCATTGTTGCTATAAAATAAATCTCTTCCATATAGTGCTACTTCTCTGTTCGTAGAGAAAAATAAATCCCTTCCATATAGTGCCACTACCCTGTTCCTTGAGAATGTGAACTAATGTGACTAACCAATAGAGGACATAAAGTATGAACTGTAGCCATCACCAGGAAGAATTGCTGGCTTTCCCAATAACACAAATCTTTTATTCATTTAAGGTGTCACTATTTTGCAAACATGCCTTCGTTCACATTCAGGATATTAAAGAAAGCATAAGGACAAATGGAGAAGTGTACCAAAAATTAGCGTACCTCCATCACACTATCAGACACATATGTTGATGCAATTATTTCTATCATACTATCATGAAGCATCAGTAAGTAAGGAAGCAGCACAGCGAGTGCTTGATGCGTTATCCCACTGGCCTTGTGAAGTTCTCTCTTCAACTCTTGAAAAGAAGCACAACGCATGAGTTTCACTCTTCATGTATATTTGTTGGTTCCAGAAATAATCCATCAAACCACCCATGCATTAGCAGTTGTCAAGTTGCAGTGATCAAAGGCTAATGAAAACTTAGATCCTTGTCAACCATCGGAGCAACAAATGGAAGCTTGGTTCTATGCTGTCGCAGAGACCCAAGACTAACTCATGTGCTTGTTCGACCAGGCCCTATACAGCTAAGTTTACAACTAAGGAATGGTTCAGAGAATTTAAAACAAAAACTTCAAATTAACCTGACTGAACACATAGATGCTCTGGTTGCTATCGCACAACGTGCGCCGGACTGCAGAAAATGGCAGTGTGCTGAAATAAAACTTTGGACTGCATATCATCATACTAAATTTCTTTTTTTAAAATAGCAACGTTAGTGCCTTTGTGCAGCAAAATTGTTATGTATCAGTAGCACCAATACCAACAACTGAAAAATCTAACAAAAACTGTTATTTCATTTTACTGCAAATCTGAAACTTTGTGATAGTTCATTCTAGCGATCAAGCTTCCTTTAATCCTCACTTATTTTTTTCCATGATGCAACAACATTATTCAGCTGTAGTTAATGTATTTATGTCAGTTTCTACATAATCAATCTGTACGGAAAATAAGCAACGTGAGTACATGGCTAAAGAAGAGTATAGATGGCTTGGCTTGTGGGATTATCACTAAATCGCAAAGCAATGCAACCTCAGTTCACAGTCAGCCTTGGCTTTATTAAATGTAGGAAATCAAACCTAAACCATTCAGTAACCTAAGTGTTAGTAATGCGGCAAAGAAAAGCATCAATTGATATACAGTTGAAAAAAGAATGCAGCGAACCCAAGTAAATTGTGGAGACTTACCAAGATCGATGAACTTGTCTATGGAGCCACCAGATGTCAGCTCCCTGCGCCACCACGCCTGCTGGACGTTCGCCCTGCGCCGTCGCCGCCACTTCGCGTGGGGCCCGCCCTAGCTGAGGCTGGGGGCAAAGTGCGAGGCCACAGGAGGAGGACGGGGGCGCCGGTAGCCACCGGCGGTGCCGCTGCCGTTGCGGTGTGGCCGGCGATGACGACGGGCAGGGCCAACGTGGGGCGGAGGCGGCTGAGCGAGGGGCGCTGGAGGGAACCATGACGGAGGGAGGCAGGGAGAAGCGGGAGGGCGCCGCGCGAGCAGGGGGAAGGAGAAGGGGAGGCAGGCCGGGGGGACATGGCGGCGGGGGCAGGCATCCTCCGGCACTGCGTGGGGAGCGGCGATGAGGAAGAGGGAGCTGCGGCCTGCGGTGGCGGAGAGGAGGCGAGAGTCCAGAAGAAAGGTACGGGTGTTTCGAGAGCCTGGGCAGCTGGACGGTCACACGAAGGGAGCAGGGAATCGGACGGCTTAGGTTTGGTACTGTAGTTTCTACAGGAAAATGAGTCTGGTGGCGGAACTTCCAGCTTCTACGACTTTAAGGGTATAGTATAGAATATACATCCATGGTAATGTAAGTTTTCAGTTCAGCTACACCACGGTGCACGAGTGTGCGTGTGTTGTTCTCAAGAGCAAAGCAGCGGCAAGAGCGTGCAGCTGCAGCAACACTTGTGTGTGTGTGTGCTCATCCTCTCTTAGCTCGTTTAGAGGTAGACAAGAGGGAGGTGGATTGGGATTGTGATCCTTTGGGCTAACAGGGATTTGATCAACTTATCATTGAAGACAAAGTCATTCCTAGAGCAAACTGCTGCAATAATAGCCAAGGATATATATATGATCATTAATAAAGCCTTTACCCTCTCCCAACATATCCTCAAGATTAGTTACAGAAGTAGGTGCGGCAGAGTGGCAGGCCACCTCAGACTAATTATAATCCGGACCAGCATTAGTTTGGCTATATTGCAATTAAAGAACACATGATTCCGGATTCCAGCTTATCACAATATTTGCACTTTTCAGACCCTCTTCCTCTGCTAATCTCTCTTTGTTCTCTCCGGTTAGAATTACTGTCATGCCAAATCATCCATAAGAAAATTTTTTATTTTCAGAGGTAGATGTGTGACTTCCACAATTCTAACATCCCATTATCAATTTGTCCCGTATTCTTTATGAATGCGTACATAGATCTTGTAGTAAATTTGCCAGCGGCCTTAGACCCCATCTCGACCCTAGCTAGCTATCCTCCCTCTTCGAAAGCTGCACCTAGTCAAATTCTTCTTGCAAAATCATTCCATTCAGCCACCTCCTCATTACCGGCCAGTCTTCTTCTATCCAATCCACCTCTTTGAAATTGTTAACCGACCAAATCTTGGTTCCACGCAAATTCTCAGATAGCTTGTAATATTTCAGTTTTTACAGGGACATATATCCACCTAGCCATGCATCATGCCAAAATCTGATTTTATGCCCATTACCAAGGATCCATATAGTACCTCTTTCATATCACTCTCTAGCTTTATTTAAACCCCGCGAATTGAGATCCACCTCTAATCTTTCACCTTATGTCTGGATAAGTCATTTCAATTGGGCTGTTTACGCCCTTATTTCCCCAACCCCCTCTCTTTCGAGAAAATGCAACTCATTTTTAAGAGAGTATTTTTGTTTTACCCTTACGGTGCCTTTCTCCTTGCCTATCTTCCACCTCTAAAGAATATTTACTCTCCAACATAGAAATCACCTCTTCTAAATCAGCATTCATGACATCTTGGGTTGTAAATTTCTCATCAATATATCTTCCACCTCTTCCATGCTATCACTATTCAAATTTTTGTTCTTATTCTTCTCTCGCTAAAGTAGGTGAGCCAACCGATCTCTTGCTTTGATTAGGTCAATAGTACTATCCACCTCTTCTTCATGGTTTCCCAAACTAATACCACAATCTAAGGCTATCTTACTAAGAACATCGGAATTGAGATTCGCGCAGTAAAAAATATATTAGTATTTATACCTTGACTATCCTTGTCATTGGCCCTTCTTTACGCCCTCAACAGGATTTGAGTCCCCTGTACCCATCACCTTAGTACTTGTCCGATGAACTTGATCCACTTGCTTCATCACCTTTCGCAACGCTTCTTCGCTTGTTATAGTGATAAAACCAGCTTCTTCAACTTGATCTTGCTTCTTCTTGCTATTTGAACTTAGATTCCCTTTTTTTCTTGATTGTTTATCCACCATCAGCATTTCCATGGCACTAACTTGAGGAGTTAGTTTATCCTCTACATGATCTTGTTTAGCGTGGATGGATTGCCATCGAAAATCATCTTCTTCGAGTCCTCTCCTTGAATCATATCCGGATCAGCCCTTTGTTTAGTTCCACCTCTTTTCTCACCTTGTTTGCTTGACTCAAAGACCTCCTTCCCCTCCTTGACCCCCCCGGGTCAGGGATGACCATCTATCTTTGGAGAGCAACCGTCCGGACAAGTCATCTTCTTCATCATCATTTTCTTTCTTCTTTCCCTGTTTGCTGTCTTTTCACTTTCCAGGTACCATTAAAATAGATTTTAGATTGGCCCTTGATAGCTGTAGATCTTTGCAGGATATATATTTTGAGCCTAATAGGACCCAATCCAGGTAGTGAATGTTATTTTTGAATTAGGCAGCATTTCTATGTTCTTAGGATGACAAGACACTACTGAGGCATAAGTTTTATTTTTATTCTATTGAATCTGAGGCACAAGGCATGTCAAGGCATGTCAACTATTCTTTTGTTTTGATGGTACTATGAATCTGAGCCATAAGGCATGGGCAATGATGTTCTATTTTGATGCTACTATGAATCTGAGGCAGTGATGCTACTATGAATCTGAGGCAATGATGCTACTATGAATCTGAGTCATATAATGTCTTTGATGCAACTATTTTGGCGCTTATTTGTTTCTTCAATGATTAAATTTATGCAGTGACCACTGGATTCTTGTAGTGATCGATGTTAGCCTGAGCATGGCACATGTTTATGACTCAGCAGATCTTTCGCCGGAGTTGTACATGGACTTCATATCGATTTGCAAGAAGTAAACATATCGACTTGCATCCTCATTACCTTATATACATTTGTATGTATAATTGTAAACTTTGCTTCATTTGCTAAAACCACTTGAACAGGGCATTCAGTTTGTATGTCCAAAATTGTAATGGAAGAGATCATACAATAAGAAAAGAGCAAGTTGGTTGTCAAAACTCTATGTCCGGTATGTGTAACTTGAAACTGTACACTTCATTTCGTGGGTTTGGCAATAGCATTACTTAACATTTCCATATGCGAAAAACAGTTTGATCTAAAGCGGCGCCCGGGAGTACACATTGTGGATACTACCTATGTTGTATGATAGGACACCTCGTTACGGTTAGTTTAATTCTTTTTTTCCCCGGTACTATGAAAGCTTAGCCCTTATGTTATGAAATCGTAACCTAAACTTTTTCTCTTGTAGAGGAAAGGAGATTTGGAAAAGAGAAGGGATGTATACAAGGATGATGACCTCTTTGGAGCTCGTTGGCGACCTTTGCGCCTTCATCATTGATGAGATTATTTCAAGTGAAGGCAAATACCATGATGCAAACTCCGAATTAGGTAGTAATCCCGAAAGTACGAACTCTTCGTAACCCTCACAAGCTAGCTCTAGGCATGTGATGAATTATATGGCTACTTTGTGAAATTGGACTTTTTGAAATATGGCCTGTAATGATGGTTTTAATTAATCTGTGATGCATGAATTATGGCTATGTAGACTTTGTGAAACATGGCCTCGTATTTATGGCTCATGATTTAAATTTGAGCATACCTGTACACGTTTTGTGTACAGTATATATATGCTGTGGTCAGATTTGCATATGAATTTTATTTTTTTTACCAGAAAAACAACTATAAGGGCGGCTGGAAAGCCAGCTCCCCACTGAACATATTTTCTATAAGGGTGGTTTGGTAACGCAGCCGCCCTTACACATAGTTTCTTTAAGGGCGGCTGAAACAATATCCCCTTTTACGTAAACACACTATAAGAACGGCTGGAAATTCAACCGCCCTAATAGTATGCGCTGTAAAGGGCGGCTCGAGGAACCCGCCCTTACAGTTCCGCTCCTTCGTAAAAGCCATCCCGAAGAGCGGCCGGGAAACCGCCCCTTACAAAGCACCCTTGCAGCCGCCCTTACGTAAACGTGCAGACGTAGTGTGTCATCATCAAGATGGCACAAACTGTGTCTCTACATGCCGGTGCCAGGCCTTATTGTGCTTTACAAGCAGCCATGGTTCGCCACGTCGAATTAATCACAGGTCCGTGCGTTTTTTTTTTTTTTTTTTTGAGGAAAACAACGGCAACACAGGGTTGCCTGAACTTTATTTCATCAAAAAACACATATACAAATTTACAAGCCCGGAGGCGGAATCAATTACAGGCCCGAAGGCGGGATGGGGAAAGAGGACTAGAAAACAAGAAGAAAAACCAAAAGATTAGAACTACAAAAAGACTGCGCTAAGCAAACTAACTTGGGAAGTGATCAGCCCACACAAGAATTTTGGCCTTATCGGAGGGCTTGTTACATCTATTAGCCCAAAGCAGGAGATCCTCGTGACAACGTCGGACTAAAAGAGAGTTAGGTTCATCGCATTGGTTAAAGATCTTGGCGTTACGACATTTCCAAATATTCCAAAGAACACAGCATAGGACAGTACTTCTGATTTTCACGTTATTTTCTCGGAGAGGATTCATAGACCAAAGAGACTCGATGTCATTGTCGGGCAGGGGAGTAAGGTCATAGCCAATGCAGGCCCTGAAACTCACACTGCGCCGGCACCCGATGAACAGATGACTGCAGTTTTCCTCCTCATCGCAGAAGGGGCATTTGGCATCTTGCCGCATGTTACAGTGGTGAAGACGAGCATTCGAGCTGAGCCGCCGCCGATGCAGCAACCAAAGGAACAATTTGCACTTTCGGGGGGCAAAATTGTTCCAAACAGCAGGGGCAAAACCATCATCATCCTTGAGTCGAACATCTGGAGGTAGTGATCCTTCGAGGTGGGGGTTTTTCTAGTCCTTCTGGACAGCCTACAGTCGAGAGATTCAGAGGAGAGGGACACCGTTGCCATAAAGGATTGGAGCTCAAGAAGCTCACTGGAGGCAACCCCGGAGAGCCTGGGTTGGAGGTGAAGACGGAGAGTGGGCTCCGAAAAGAGCATGGGCAACGGAGAGGTTGGGGCGTTTTGAGTGAGAAAAGATGGCAAGGAAGGCCTCCGCCGTGGTTTGGGACCCCCACCACAAATCAAACCAAAAGGCCGTCATTTTTCCGTTGCCAATCACAACTTTAGTTTCACAACGGAACGAAGGTAGCTCAGCGATGATGTCTCTCCAAACGGGCGTAATGTAATTTTTTGGGTCACCAAAATCGGAGTTACCGTTCCATCCATATTTATCACGGCTTGGTACCAATCCGGGGAGCGCAGAAGGGGCACAAAGTGGAATTTAAAAAGGAACTTTTTCAACAGACTTTTATTTTTTTCTCCATATCAGGGATACCAAGACCGCCTTTTTTCTTTAGGGCAGCGTGGACGCCGGGCCATGCAACTTTGCATTGCCCGTCATTGCACTTGTTCTCCCCGCCCCAGAAAAGCACGTTGACGGGAGACAAGGCTATCAATAGTGGATCGGAAAAGAAGAAGGGAGGTCATGGGGTAGATTGCTTGAGAGGAGAGGACCGAGGACACCAAGGTGGCATGCCCCATCTCGTTGAGCAAGTGTCCACACCAGCCCGCAAGGTACTTATCGGAGCTAGCAATATTGGGTTGAAAGTCGGAGACCTTCAGCCTAGAATTGGAGAGAGGGAGACCAAGATATGGTTGAGGGAAGGATGCCACGGGACATTGGAACACGCCGGCGAGGTGGGCAGCAAGGTTTTGGTCCAGGCATATGGGGAGGAAGGTACTTTTTTCAAAGTTAATGTGCAGGCCAGTGGCATTGGAGAAGCGAAGGAGGATGTCTTTGAGGGATCGGAGTTGATTTTCATCAGCTTTAAGAATAATTAGGGTGTCATCGGCATACTACAGGACGGGACATGGGGCTGAGGGGAGGATGGGGTGTTCAAGAACCCCATTGGCCGACGCCTCATTGAGCAAACGTTGAAGCACATCAGCAACCAGAATGAAGAGATAGGGGGACAAAGGGTCGCCTTGATGAAGCCCCTTTTACATTTTATCCATCTACCGGGGACTTCGTTCAAGAGAACAGTCGTCTGACTAGTTGTAAGGAGCTCTCGCATCCAAAGATGCCATTTGTGGGGAAAATTTTTCGCCTGGAGCAAACGATCGAGAGCATCCCACTCAATGGAGTCAAACGCTTTTCTAAAGTCGAGCTTAAGGGCAATGGCAAGAGCTTTCCGTTTAAAGCAAGTTTGGACAAGTTCAGCAGCGTAGATAAAATTTTCAGAAATGCATCTCCCTCTTATGAACCCAGTCTGATCAGGGTGGACCAAGTAGGAGATCAAAGGCTGAAGACGATTAGTAAGGACTTTGGAAATGACTTTGAGGGGACAAGATTGAAGGGAGATGGGCCTATAATGCTCGGGTTTTGTTACACCATTTTTTTTTCGGAAGGAGGACAATATAAGCTTGGTTGATGCGGATCAAGTCAGAGTCAAGATTATGGAAATTCTCAAGAAGAGAAAAGAAGGATGGGCTGACCAGCTGCCAAAATCGTTTGAAGAAGGCAGGCCCAAAGCCATCTGGGTCGGGGCTAGAATCATTTTTCATACCCCAAAAGAGCTCGTTTAATTTTGTCTAAAGTGAATGGGGCTAGCAGGGAGGTGGCTTGGGAGGTGTCGAGGGCACGGGTGGCCATGATGTCACCAAGGTTGGGGATGTGGGTGACAGGCGATGAGAGACCGAGAAGGTGGTGGTAAAAGTTGTAGAGAATTTGGGCTTTCCCATCGTGTGCAAAGACCGGCACATCACCAGGATCAAGCATCCTGATCTGATTTTTTCTCATTTTAACCGTGGCACACATATGGAAGTATTTGGTATTGTCGTCACCTAGGACACAGTCTCTGACCTTGCTGCGTTGCCTCCAATAGGTCGCGAGAAGAGAGGTGTGACAAGAGAGGGACTGTTTGACCAAGGAACGGAGGCGGGACTCCATGGCAGAAAGCTGTCAGAGCTCTTCTATTTTGTCAAGGAAGTTGATAACAATCTCACAATTTGAAACCACAGTGGCCGGCTTTCTTTTTTGCTTTTTCGAATTTTTGGTGGCGGCTCTAGTTCTTTTGAGGCGGCGGCAAATATCAGCAGCAGGATTGGGCCCAGGGGAACACTCCCCAGTTTTGTATCGTGAGTTGAACGAAAGCGGGGGTTGGACAGGAGGTGGTTGTTAAGGCGAAAGGTGGTGGGTTTTGGTGCAGAGGTGGAAGCATGCAAAACAAGGGGACGTGGTCAGAGGTGTTGTGGGTATTAGAAGAAAGGGTCGAGTCGGGGAAGACGGTGCTCCAATCTAGATTTACGAGGGCGCGGTCTAGACGGCATAGAGTGGGGGAGGTTTGGTTGTTGGACCAAGTGTAAAGCCTATCGAGGAGAGGGATATCCTGCAGACCTAAGTCAGCAATAAGGCAGTTGAACCAATCTGCCTTAGTGGCATCAAAGTTATCATTGGATTTTTCATGGGGAAACGAAGGAGGTTAAAGTCGCCAACAATCAGCCAGGGACCGGAGATTGAGTTTGCAAGATCTTTAAGGGAGCTAAGAAACCCCGGTTTGGCGGCGTGATCACAGGGCCCGTAAACATTAGTGATGGTAAAGTTAGCATCCATTAATTTGTGGCTAAAGTAGGAACTTAAGAAAAAGGGCCCCTCAGAGGAGGAAACCAGTTGAACGTTAGCGTCATTCCAAGCAGTAAGAATCCTGCCCGAGGCACCAAGAGAAGGTTTGAAGAGGAACTGAAGGGAGTTAGGAAGAAAGGAAGCAGCTTTAAAGAAAGAAATGTCCTGCAGTTTAGTCTCCTGGAGGACAACAATATCGGAGCTGCAAGATACGAGAGCACGTTTGACATCCCTACACTTAGAAATTTGACCAAGACCGCGAACATTCAAGGAAGCAACTTTAAAAGACCGACAAGAACTAGCCATAGATTAGACATAGCATCATCCAAGCATAAGAGTTCGAACAAGACAGAAAACAAATGGACCAAGGTTCATTACAGCATTGGAATAAGTTCATTGCACACAGGCAAACCAAGATACTAAGGAAAATAAAGGTAAGATAACCATCCATGGCCTGACGAGGATGTCGGAGTAGGAGCGTTGGCCTCAGCAGCACAGTGGTCTTCATTCTTCAGGAGCAGCAGTCGCGGGGTGGAGCAGCACCGTGGGGTCGAGCAGCAACTAGGGGTCGACCACACATGCAGCAGCAAGATCAACAACGTCAGGCACGGTGAGTGGCTCAGGGACATCAGTGGCCAGGTCCACGAGCTCCTTAGGCAGAGCCCCAGTTGGAAGCCCATCCGAGCCGCGCGCGGTGCCTTAGCCGGGATAAGGCGTGCGGCTGCGGACTTCCCGGCTCCCTCCAGCTTCCTGCGTTTCAGATTGGTGGCCTTGTCCACCATAGAAACAAAAGTTGAGGGCTTAGAGCTGGAGAGCCGCGGGCTCTGACGTCGAGGGGGGGGGGGCAGGGGTAGCTCCGTGGTGCAACGAGGAGACCCACACACCGCTGTTCACCAGAGGAACCAGGTCGCCGTGGCCCACACTGGGGGTCTGAAGAGCAGGGATCGGGATGTCGGGAGAGGGGCAGGGCATGCACCCGAGCCGGGCACAATAGCAGCAGACTGCCCTCCCTCGACCAAGCTAGCTCGAGGATCCATGATCAGCTTCGCAGCCTCGTCGAAGCCCACCTCCATGTTGGCACCAGAGCATTGGGTGGCCATGGCGAGCGTGAAGCCCGGCAGGTGGTTAGGCCCCATAGAGAGACGGTCTTGCATAACGCCGACAGAGCAGGTGGTCAGGTCATCCACAAGGAGGCCAGCAACACCAGAGAAGCGCCAAGGCTGCATCGGCAGCTTGAAGTAGGCCTCCTCGCCTGGGAGACCGCGCGCCATGAGTTCCATGAAGCCGGCCCCAACCCTAACTTCAATGCTGGACGGCCGAACAGAGATGGAGGAGCCGTGGGACACTAGGAGAAGGATGCGACCAGCCGACGGCCCAACAGGGACCGGAGACAGCAGGCCCACATCGGGTAGTGAGGAGTCAGAAGCAGCAACAGCTTGCGGCCCGCCAAGCACGGGTGACCCACAGAGGACGATCCAGCAAGCGAGCCAGGGGCTCCAGGCAAGGCGAGGCTCGCCACGCCACCAAGTAGCGGACCGCACCGGGTGCAGCGGCGCCACCGTTGGGCGAGGAGCGCCACCACCAGAGCCACCGGGGGCAACGGGTCCCCCACCAAACGTGGGAGAGCCGGTAGGCCAGTGGTCGGGGCTGGAATGTCGCCTTCGTGTCATCCGAGCCATCATCATCAGGACCCCCCACCCTCATTGGACGAGGGAGGGATCGGGTTGGTGCTAAGAACAGTGATAGGGCTAATGGCTCCCAGTCCACAATAATTTTTCAAGCGCAGTTCATTGGGGATGTCTAGGAGGTTTTCGGCTTTTACAGTGATTAGGACGCAAGAGTAGTCGTATCTAGAAACACAGATAGGATCTAAATAGTGGTAGTTTGCAAAAGGAATGGTGGAGGCGGTGATGTGCTCTCTATACTAATGCTCTAGAGGGTAATCATCAATAGAAAGACTAGCAAAGGCTTCATGTTCGAACTGAAACCGGTTATCAGAAGCTTCGGCCTTATCTAGATAGAGAAAAGTACGAAAACTACCATGGATAGGTGACCTAGCCACAGCCATATCCCTTTGCATCTTATCATCAAAGACAACTATCTTGGATCCGCTGGGGAGCAAAGTGACGAGAGAAACCCTAGGGTAGCCGACATGCTACTTAAAAGAGGGTTTTTATCACCTTGGCAGGATTGCCCGCAGGGGGGTACGTGAAGGCGAAGGCGAGGTGCTCGACGCGACTCATGTCGACCGGCGGCATGAAGGCGTCGACAAAACCGGAGGGACCGGCTCGCGGAGATCCTCCACGTCAGGGGGGGAGGTAAGGCTCCATCACGGGGTCGAGGGCGTCGGCCAGAGCGCCTTCCGGGGAAGGGGGACGCCCGCAAAGATCCGCAACGATCTGCATTGAGGAGCGGGTTTCCACTTCCGCAGCGGCGGGGAGGGGTTTGGAGAGGATCAGCGACCGGGGCAGCCCGAGAGCTCGGGAGGGGAGTCCACGGGGAAGACATCTCCGGTTCGGGGCGGCGGCGCGGTGTTGGAAGAGTCATGACAGAAGGTATGTGAGGGAAAGGGGTGCGACATCGTGGAAGAAGGATGAGGAGGCAGGCGAGACTTACACTGTCGTTTGTGACCGGGCGCCAACACCGGAGGCAGCGAAGGGGTCGCGGCACGCCGATCGTCGGTGATCACGAGCGAAAACAAAGCACCTAGCGTAGAGGTCGAGAGGAGGAGGAAGGGTTTGCCGGGGCGGGCTGGGGTTTTGAAGGGGAGGCGGCTACCTCGGCATACGAGAGGGATTTAAGGTGGGACGGGTGGTTGGGGTGGTGGAAGATGGGGAGATGAGGGGATTAGCACTTGCCCGGGGAATAAAGGGCATTGGAAACGGGCGATAGGGAGTAAAGGCGGTGAGTGGCGGCATGCGTAACGCCGGGTGAAGGGCCTAGGGAAACGCAGGGGAGGCGGCGGCCGACAGGAGGGTTTGGGACGGTCAAATCCAGTTAGTGTCACCGGTGGGCCTGGGGGAAGGGGGGCCACCGGGAGGAGTTTGAAATTTGAAAAGGCGGCGAGATAGGCTGGGAACGGCCGGGCGGCCATGGAACTCTTGGGAAGGATGAAAGAGAAGCAAGGAGCCGGCTAAGCCGGAGGCCAAGAAGGCGAAGAACGAGATTTCGGACAGAGGGGCAGGAGAAGGAAGTGACAAACACGCCAGGGCAGGGGAAGAGACCACGAGAGAGTCGCCCGGGTTGCCCATCCAAAAGTTAAGGAAGTCGGCAACAATGGCGCAGTTGGGAGGGCAGGGGTCGGCAGAGATCCGCACGAGAGAGAGGCGGAAGGAGGAGAAAGAGGGGAAGCGACCGGCGAGAAGGAATTAGCCAGAACGAAATCGCGAAAGAGAACTCCGGGGTGATGAGGGGATGGGTGGGGAGAAAGGGTGGGGAAGGCAGCGATGCCGGGGAGGCAAGGAAACCTTCCATCGAAGCAGGGGGAGCTTACCGAGAAGGAGGAAGGGGAAGGAGGACGGTGGCGCCATTACCGCCGGCTACAGCTTGGGCGGAAGCACCATTCCATCCTTCGGGTGACGCCCTGTCAAAATTACTCACACAATAGGTCTGTGCGTTTCACGGGCAATGCCGGCCCTAGCTCAATTCAATTCCTTACTAATGATCCAGTCCAAACATATCGTTGTCGTCGTGCTCTGCCGCCGCTTGCCACTCCACCTGCATGAACGAGCCGGCCGACGAGCTGAACACGTCGTCGCTGGTGCACCACGGCGTGGACAGCTGCTGATCAACAGCGGCGCTCTCGCCCATCGCCTGCAGGTACTGCGATGAGGGAGGCACCGGCCGGTTGCTGGTGGTGCCGCTGGGGACGAAGCTGATGAGGTTGGGTTGGTCGAGCTCGGCAAGGGCGGCGTGGTCGATGATGATCGGTACCGTCGAGGGGTCCCGGCACGTGTGCTCGCCGTAGTAGGTGACGACGTACTTGGACGTGTCCGTATCGCAGCGCTGGACCTGCCTCGTGGCGAGGCAGCCCTGGTCTGACTTGTGCGTGCACTTGTAGTAGCTCCTGCACGTGCATGCAAGCAAATCAAACACGTTCCGGGAGGTCCGTGATCTCTGTTGATCCTCAACTGTATATATGAGCACGAAGTATGTACCTTGGATGGGGTGAGTCTTGAATCTCTTTCTGCCCATATTTCCGCCATACGTGGCCATCTTCCAGGGTATCTGTGACCTTCTTGTGAAAGGGACGCTGTGATCTGCTGAAATTAGGATGCATGGGCAGATCAAAGTAGAGCGAGCGTGAAATTAGTCAGAATCGGAATGAAAAGAGTACACGACATAAATCTAATTGAGTGAAGTATGAGATACTCACCTTCTGCTGGAACTTTGTTTCCTCTTGTTAGAGCTCCCCGAATGCTGTGGCCTCGCACCGTCCGACCCGGAGGCTGCGCCCGGCCTACTGCATCGCTTACATCCAACGCCGACATCGCGCCGACAGCTTGGTCAGGACGCCGTCAATCTCCAGCCGCGCCCACGCCGCGCGCTTGTCGTCGTCCAGCTGCAGCAGGAACGTCCTGAGCCTCGCCGCGCCGTCATGCGCCTGGATCAGATCGTTCGCCGCCACGGCCACCCTTGCCGCCGGCACGCCGACGGTGCTGCCCGACCACGCCAGGGATCATATGATATAGATGATTGTGAATGACGATAAACATAGGAACACAGTTATATGATATACATCCATTAGCGTCTTGGCCATACTTGTCGCAAAGTCCTATCAAAGCAAGCACAATCTTTTGGTCTTCCTTACAATAAAAGTGCCAGTGTGAGGCCCTTTGTCATGCGTGTCAGGTCATACATATCTTTTGAGTTATGTGCATTTTCAGTTAATATACGTTGTGATCTGACCTCACCCATTACTAGTGTCTTTGGTCATAAGTATTATTCAGTTATCCTTGAAGACTGCTCATATTATCTTTTGATCTTTCCTCTATGACTTAGGTCTCATTTGGCACGGCTTCTCCAGCGGTTTCAGGAGCCGTTTTGTGCCAAACGAGATAAAATAAAACAGCTCTAGTAAAGAATCCCCTTAAATCATGCTCTCACAAAGGTTTGAGATACGATGGAGCTAAAAAAATAGTAGCTTCATCCGGCTCCACCTCATCCTATATGACAATCCGTGAGAGCATGTTTAAAACAGTTCACAAAAATAGCTCCAGCTCCATAGATAAGTTATTCATGGAACCAAAGCCTAAAAAACCGGCTCCACTTCACTGCCAAAAATAGTAGCTTCATCCAGCTCCACCTCATCCTATGTGACAATCTGTGAGAGCATGCTCCATTGATAAGTTATTCATGGAACCAAAGCCTAGAAAAATGCTCCACTTCACTGCCAAAAATAGTAGCTTCATCCGGCTCCACCTCGTCCTATGTGGCAATCTGTGAGAGCATATTTTAAGGGTGAAGCTGTTTTGCCAAACAGTTCACAAAAATGGCTCTAGCTCCATCAATAATTTATTAATGGAACCAAAGCCTAGAAAAATGGCTCCACTTCACTGCCAAAAAATAGTAGCTTCATACGACTTCACCTCGTTGTATGTGGCAATATGTGAGAGCATGTTTTAAGGGCGGAGCTATTTTGCCGGTAGTTCACAAAAATGGCTCTAGCTCCATTGATAAGTTATTCATGGAGCCAAAGCCTTCAAAAACGACTTCACTGGTGAAGTGGAGCTGTGCCAAACGGGGCCTTAAAGTCTCACACTTTCTCCGCTCTTTCTAATTGTTTTTCTTATGTCCGCACCCAGTTCGATGTCACCACCAAGGAAGTTTAGCGTGATAACGACCACAACTTCTATAATTATAGGCCCACACGTTATTCCTCTCCCGCATACACCTGCTCATGTCCTGCCCTCCCCTTACAGCTTGCCTCAGAACAGTAAAGTTGAATGCATTATCCACGCCACAAACAATGTCGTTCAGACTCACATGTTCTAGGCTAGCGTTCCCCCCACGTTTTGGATTGTGGCCCTTAGCACTGCCACCTAAATATCTTTTGAACATTCTTCCCACCAAAACGCTCAATTTCTCTGCAGTGCATCTCTCTGTTTTTGGACACATCCATCGTATGAGCACCTATGCGTTTTTGACCGCACGTGCTACCCCAAGCTTTCCTTCAGTACTGCTCACAATCTCGCTCCTCGTTCCGCCTTGTGTTCTTGGCTACTCCCTCCACCACAAGGGTTATCTTTGCCTTGATCGTCCTCTCAAACTGTATCATCCTCTTCCTACATACGTGGATCTTTGAAGAGTCCTCTTTTTCCCTTTTCTGAGATTCTTGCCCTCCCACTTGAGTGCCCTTTGATTCCTTGAAGGATTTTACTAATCCCATGTCGGTTCCCTTTGTACCGTCACATACCTCTATCTCTACAACTAATAATGCACCAGTTAGAACTTTCCTAAAGCCACACGCTAATATGTCTCTCATAGTCATTAGCTATACTAAGTACACCCAGCAAAATACACCCAACATCATTCAAACCTTTCAAATGAAGGAACCAGATTCAATCTCACATCTCTTTTCTCTTACTCACCCACATCCGACGGATGAGATTGCTGGGATCAGTCCTTATCCCTCGTCACTCGCTCATACCGGGATCCCATGCGCGGCTCTCCCCTCTCTCGCCCTACCGTCGGCGTCCCTCTCCGCATGCGTGACTTTCCCTCTCCCCCATGTGGCCACGCGAGACTCCTCCTCTCCCCTCCTCCCTCCTAGTCCCAACGTGTCGCACACCTCCACCTCTCTTCCGAGGTTGTCCCCGGTGGCCCTCCTCCCTCCTTCACCGCTTCTTCGAGGCCAGGTCGCACCCAGTGGAGGCCGCACAACACCGCATGAACGACTGCGGCGGCTGCAGGAACGAGCAATGCGAGGACGACTATGGTGTCGGCGGCGCGAACGACTACATCGCCTTCAACAAGTACCGCCGCCGCTGCCCTATCGCTCCGCACCACCATCTCCGCCCGCCACCAGATCCCTCTTTCTTGGCCTTCTCAACATCATGGCTTTTCAGATTCATCACGGCCGGCAAACCTCGAGTAGATGTGGTCCACAAAGGCGAAACATAACAACGGCGGCGGCGGAGTGCGGCGAGGTCACAAACATGACGGCTGCAAATCCATCAAGCTAGCTCATCCCCAATAAGACCCACATTGGTCAGCTTCTTTCCCCAAACCCCCATTGAAGATCTCTAGATTGGTTTTGGGTAATTAATGACAACCTAGGACTAATCTCTATGCTTAAGTGTATGTAGCTTGAGATGGTTCTAGCCAAGTTGTGAAGCATGGAGATCATGGTGGATGCACGATGATGATATAAAAGTTGATCAAATGCTTGGACTTGGAAAAAGGAAAATAAAATGGGCTCAAGGCAAAGGTATATCCATAGGGCTATTTTTATTTTGCACTCAAGACATCTAACGGATGTGAGCGATTTATGTTTGATAACCATACTATAAAGAAGAGAAAATCATAATCGCTTTACTCACCTAGTGCCACTAATATGGATTGCAAATTGCATGTGCATTTGGGTTAGTGACTTGGTGATACGATGAGAAACTCCTTTGGAAAAGACATGAGAAATGTCATCTATTTATGCTCAAGAGATTGACATATTTTTGGATGAGATGGCATATATTGTGGATCAAGAATTGTTGAGAATTTGGAAAAGAAAAAGGAAGACGGAAATACGGCTTGCAATATATATATGCGTATATATATTTGCACTTGCACGTACACAATTTGCTTTGCTTGCAAGCCTTGCTTCTTTGTTTCTCGTGGCCGTGTTTTGTTTTGAACAAGAAATGGGAGCACGTGGCAGGAGGAATCACGTGATCGTTCAAGAAAGAGGGATAGCTGTACAGGGGCTTGCGGCTGTTTTATTTCGTTTGAAACTTGCTGCTGGAGACTGCGAGCTGCCGTTGGTGGACCGGCCATCGAGACTTCCTGCTGCCGCGCAGCTTGCTGGGCCATTCTGAGAGCACTGCTGCTGCCGCTGCCTAGCTTTTTTTTTTTTTAAATGACACAGTACAACGCAGACACTCACAATACACACGCACACTCACCCCTATGAACACACGTATGTAAACCCTACCCCTATGAGCACCTCCGAAGGACTGGGCAGCCGGCAGATCTGAGATTCTCGGTCACCATAGGCGCCTCGCCGCCGACGGAACGCCGCTACCACTTAATGCATAACGCCGGTAAATCCTTGGGAAAATCCCGTGAAAAGGGTGCGAGCACCGAGATTTGAACCCGGGTGGGTAGCGCCCCACTGGACCGTCCTACCATTGGACTACACCGCATGCCGGGCTGGGCCGGCGGCGCCGGCCTAGATGGAGGACGTTGCTGGATGTGCCTATTTGGCCCAGGTGCACGCCGATGGCCGTGTATAGATGTCCAACGGGCCGGCCCGCCCGCCCGCGGCCCGCCGGGCGGACCGGGCCGGCCCGGCCGCGGCCACTACGGCCGCGGCTGCACGGGCCGTGCCACCCACGGGCTCGGGCGGCGCCTCGGCCCATGGCCCGGTCCGAGGCCATTTGACCGGGCCACGGGCCACTCGCCACGGGCCGGGCCGGGCCACAACAACAGGAGTTGCTAAAAAAGGGCCCAACGCTGCCGCCGCTGGCCGCCGCTTCCCGCCGCCCATGGCCGCCGCGCCACACGCCGCCGCTGCTGCGCGCGCGCCGCCGCCGCGCTGCCGCTGCTCGGCGCCCGGCCCGCCCGCGCCGCTGCCGCTGCAGGCCAGCCGCCGCGCAAGGCTGCCGCCGCCGCCGCGACGCCCGCTGCCATCCCGCCGCCGCGGCCGCCGCTCCCATGGCCGTGGTCGGCCGCGTGGCCGCGTGGTGGAGAAGGAGATTGGGTCCGTGGAGGAGATTGGGGTGGGGATGGGGATGGGGTGGTGGGGATGAGCAAAGGCAAATGGATAGACTAGTATCGGGCTAACGATGCAAGGCAAGTTAGCTTGCTTGCGAGGCAACAAGCCAAAGCAAAGAAGAAATAACGGCACATTTAGGGCGCGCACCAACGCCGCCCGCACTGCGCGAATGGGCCTTGGCCTTAGCGGCAACTGGCGCCGCGTGGCGCCCGGGCCGGCCAAGTGCCTTGGGCCGGCAAAGAATCGTTTACCACCCGGGCCAACCGGACGGCCAGCCGGCCACCGGACCGGGGCCAAAGATGCCCACGGGCGAGGCAGCGCCCATGGCCCGGCCGGCCACGGGCGGGCCGCCCGTGGTTCGTACCTAACGGACCGGGCGGGCCGGTACCGGGCCATTTTGCCGCCTCGGACGGGCCACGTGTCATGGGCCAAATGGCCATCTATATGGCCAGGTCGGGTTCGGACGTCCGATCTTTTCATGGTAAGAAATCTTCGCCGCGCCGCGTATGCGTGAGAAAAAAAAAAAAAAGGCTCCGCTGCTCGGTTCTCCGATTCACGCCCGTTGAGGAGAGCGTCGGGGAGCTCGCCACCGTTGGTCTTGCCGTTGGAGGGCTAGAGAGGAGCGGGGAGAATAAAAAGGGTGCTTTGCCTCTCGCATTCTCTCTCTTGGCATTTCGAATTTTTTCACGGTGAGTTTGTTTTCCCCCATTCCGGAGAAAGAGCTCCTCTGTTTCTCCTCCCTCGATCTATTGATTTAAGCTGAAATTAATCGAGTGAGCTTGTGCTAGAGATCGATTTGAGGGCTCCAAGAGGATTGTTTCCCTCTCTTCTCTATTTCATTGGTGGATTTGTGTTCTTGAGGGGATTTGAGGGAAACCCTAGTACATTACATATTGTGATTCAATTTCGTGGCACTAGGTGGTTATTGCAATTATGGTCATCTTATTACTCTTGGTGATTGCTGACCTAGACGGTTGGAGTTGGATTGATTGGTGAGGGGATTTGGTGATTGTGTCCACCCCAAATCAAGGTGATATTGTGAGGGGTTCTTGAGCTTATTCCCCGGCGGAGCGCCAAAAGCCACTCTAGTAAATTGCTCGTGTCATTAAGTTACCTCTCTTGTGAGTGGTGTCTTGGAGAGCCCGAGGGGCCAACTAGTGAGTCCACCATCTAGTCCAAGAACCATCCATCCAAATGTTGGTCGACACAACGGGGACTAGCTTGCCGGGTAAGCAAGTGAACCTCGGGGATAAATCGATTGTGTCATCTCTTGTCTCCCGTTTTTGGATTAATTGATATACATATTGTCGGAATCATTTATTAGGTGATTGGCTTCATCCTCTACTCTCCACCGTTGGTATAAAAGTATAATTCTCTCTCTTTCATACTTGGAATATATATATCTTGTGGTAGAATAACAAGTAGAATTGCTTAGAGTAATTTACCTATCTTGTTAGCTCTCTTTCTAGTTGAAGTAGAGACATAGCAATTGTGTGGTCTAGAGATAATAATCACTAGAATTGTAATTGTTGGAGCTAGAGCAAACCGCATTTCGCCATTTGTTTTACTAATATCTTTGCTCTAGTGTCTTTGAAGATTTTTTATTAGGCTATTCACCCCTCTCTAGCCATTTAGGACCTTACACCCATCATGTTGTAATCCATCTATAGATTTAATCCCTTGCCCAATCGAAAGCGAGAGTGGGGCAGCGGCACAAGAGCATGGCAACCGCGGCGAGGTGTGCAAATGGGCGGTCTTGACGCCATGACGGCGTAGCGCCACTACAAGAATTGACCCCCAATATCCCTATGACATCTTAGATCGCTAGCATCTTCACCAAAGGGGCGGCATTGGTCCAGTCTTCATAGAGTTCAGGGTGTAGTCTAACGTTTGTCCTATTGATAATTCAATTGCGGGGGCATGTGCGACGCCTCTGTTTTATCGATTTGGAAGGGACAACTCGGAGGAGGGAGAGGAGGTCCCGGAGCCTCCACCACCTACGCCGAGAAGGGGAAGGAGATGGTGGAAGATGGTGTCGCTGGGGCAGCAAGCGCCGGTGGAAGCGGAAGCGCCCGACATCACCGGTCGGCCGGGTCCATGGGAGGGCTTCATGGCGGCCACCCGACGCTCCCACCCCAACCTCAGCCCCTCGCCACGCCGCTCCACCATTGACAGCCCCAGCTGGTGCCATCCGACGCTGGGGGCTGATGCCCGCTCCTGTTGGCGTCGGGATGCACCGCGCTCCACTCCGGCCGCTTGCTCGGCGGCGACCCGCCTCGTGCCGCTGGCCGCCTCGGACAAGTATGGCTTCCATTGGGCGTGAGCGCCAAAGACCGGGCGACAACATTCTTCCGGGCGCCGTCTGAGGTCTCTCCTGCCATCACCGCTGTGCACCACGGCAACACGCCCGCCGGGTGGTGAGCCGCCCAGATGATGTTCGCAGCCTCCTCTGCCGGGCATACCTCCAAGGCGTGTGCGACTTGCGGCACCGGGCACCTTTCGTCAAATACATGTCCAACCCATCTTTGCTTCAACCGCGGGCGGGAGGGACACCGTTTTGGGATTGTCCACATCCCTCCGACGAGTTCGGGCCCATCAGCGTCGGGCTCCCGGTGATGGGTCGCGGCGCCATAGCACACCGCCCGGCCTCGACGCAACCGAGGCTACACCCGACCGACGCGGCGACCCCTCCCCGACCACAGCTTGGGTGGCGCCCGAGGCACTACCTCAATGCCTCGTTAGCATGTTTGGATTGGTTCCTACCGCCCGCTGAATGTGCCATCCTCACCAACCTTGACACTCCGGGGCCTAGGTGGCTCCCCGCGCGTTGGTGCGTGTGGTGGAAACCCATTTGCCCCACCCCCAAGGCTGTGGCGCCCATGGAGCGCCTCGGCTGGCCGGCCCCACTCTCTGCTCGCCGGTGGTTGGGCCTCCGGCCTCGCATCATCGTCTCTGGCGGGCGGGCTTTTGGTGACCCCCACGCACCCGCTCACTTTGGTGCCGTGCAGGGGCTCGCTGCACGTCCGCCCGCCCACATACCCCCTCCTTGTTGGTGCATAGGTTCTCGACATCACCGGTGGTTGGGTTCATCGGCCACTTTCTTCGGGTTGCTCCACACCGCTCCGTGATGGGCGTGGATGTTGCCAGCACCAGCGCCGCCGCTTAGTCGGCCCGGTGGGCCTTGATTGCGGAGGGACGAGCTCGCGCGGTGGCAACCTGCTTCACCTTCCGTGCCTCGTCGACAGCCCCCAGAATTTGGTGGAGCCACGAGGTGGGCGCGAATTCCTCCTCGCCACGCCCACGCCTTGTGTGGAGCTCCACGTAGCTACGGCGCGTTGAGGCCACGCCACCGCCTCGCTGCCGCCGTGCCTTTTGCAGCAGCGGTTGCGGCGGGGACGACGGACGCCAGGGCACCGCTGCCGCCCCATCACCTGACTCGGGCACGTTCTACCCGCGGCATGGTTCGCCGTGATGCTGGGCTCCGTCATCTCGCCGCCTCCCCTCGGCGGCCGCTGATCGCGTCCCCCGCCACGTGCTCGGCATGCGCATGGAGAGGCAGCGCGCCGCCTCCTCCTCGAAAAGTGGGAGGGTCGCCAACCCCGGCAGCGCTATCGACCACGCCGGATGCGATGATCGCGAGGTAGGTTCGAGCCACTACGGACTCTATTCCGTCTTCCAAGTGGGCGGTTGTCGAGAAGATCTTCCCCATGTGCGGTTACCGCTAAGGCGCGACGGTTGAGCACCTCTAGTGTGCTCCTTACGCCCCAACCTTCTGTAGCTCAATTGTGTTTTCTTAGTATACAACCTCCAGCTCCACCGTTTTAGTCGGTGTTTTGTGTCAGTGTGTTACCTACGCTCTCTCCCTATCATGGGAAAGGAAAAGATCGTGTAACTTGGAACATTCTGTTTTCTCTTAATGAAGTACAAGCCAAGCTCGCTTTCGAAAAAAATTGCGGGGGCGTGTTATAGATAGCCATATATGGCTTGCGTGTGTGGCTCCGGTACCAAGTATTACAGCTGGCCGGCGTTGTGTATTTCTGATTAGAGAAATATGAACAGATCTAATTGGTGTTATTTTTATAAGCCACAATGTTTGATAGATTTTTCGCGCACACTCCCCAAACCACTCGATGATTTATCATGTGGAGGAGGCAAACATTTATGAGCATTAGTTTCCATGTGACTGTGTGAGAGAGAGAGAGAGATGTATCTCTTTGTTCGTTTCCCCTGGAGTTTTAATATGAGTCCCCAGATAATAGACAAATAATCCCTGCTTTACTTGCACTATCAGCACACCTGTGTACTATAGAGACCATGATGCATGCAGAGTTGAAATTCTAATCGCTAATAACTGAAAGGCAGCACGGTAGTCTTGAAAGCAATGTTTTGCAGGTGCTATTTCATCAGGGGAGGAAAAAAACACTGCATATGGCAAAGATTGATGATACTAATTAACTAACCTTTTGGAAGCTGGTTGTGGCGCCTCAATGTTTGTCCCATTGATCTCAATCTTCATAGGCTTGCCATCAAGAAGAACATTGTTGTACCTCTTAAAGGCAGCTATAGCATCAGACTTTCTTGAGAAGGCGACCTCTGCAGTTCCCTGCAGACGGTGAGCCACAATAATTGATGAGCATTTGAGATTGATGATGTTAGAGCTATTGTGACTACTTGGGTCGTCACACTCGTCTGCCCATAATTGATGAGCATTTGAGATTGATGAGACAGAAAACACACTAGCTATGGTTTCTGCTGCTGATTAGCCAACTGAGGCTGTTTTGTTGTGAGAGAAAACATTATACCATAGCTTATGAGCCAGGTTGATAAGTTCACAGGCAGAAAGCATGTGCATCAAAATTCAGAAGTAACCTACCTTTGATCTTCCACGTCCGTCATAGTTGATGGAGTAACGTGTGATATGACCCAGCTCAGAAAAGAGTTCCTGATTAGGCAAGGGAGGATGAGCATGTTGCTTGGCTAGAAGTTAATAGATGGTGCAGAAATAAGGAGAATTAAATTGTTTGTTTCCTTGCAGTAATATAAGCAACACTAGACTATCAAATGATGAATAAGATATACCGGCACTTTTTATGGCAAGGGAAGAAGAGTGACCTTGATATCATCGTTGGAGACGCCATAGTGGAGGTTGGAGATGTAGAGCGTGTGGTCGCTGAGGGCAGACACTATCGGCGGCTGGGACTGGAAGTCCCTATTTTTTTATTAGACCAAAGGCCTCGGCCCTGCATATATATATATATATAATATATAATAACAGTATTAATGTTTGTGATCTCAAACAAACATCATAAAATAAATCAAATCAAATCATATATTTTCATACTAAACTTATTTAGAAAATATAAATATATATTAATGCATATTATTTTTTTAAAAATATAGTTAAACTTGAAAACATTTGACTCCTCGATCAAGAAGTTCAAGGCGCGTGTGGAAGTTGCACGTGCTTCGAACTAATCGCGGTGACAAATTCACTTCTGTGGAGTTTGCTGGTACTGCACAAAGGAAGGTGTCGGCGCTAGCACACCACGCTGTACACACCGTAGCACAATGGCGTGGTGCAGAGGCACAACCAAACCGTGGTTGGCATGGCGAGGTCGATGATGAAGGCCAAAAATCTGTCGGCGGATTGCTGGGGAGAGACGGTGACCAGGCGGTGTTCATCCTCAACCTGCACCCATCAAGGCCCTAAAGGTCAAGATGCCATTCAAGGCTTGGCACGGATACAAGCCGAATGTCTCCTTCGTAAGGAAATTTGGTTGTGTTGGTCATATCAAGAACACAAAGCCCCACCTCGGCAAGGTGGAAGAAAGAAGCACACCCATGGTGTTGTTAGTCTATGAGGGGGGCCAGCAAGGCCTATCGGTTCTATGATCGCAAGAGAGGCAATGTATTGATCTCTAGGGATGTGGTGTTCGATGAGATGGCGGCTTGGGACTGGGAAGACTTAGGCTAGGGGGAAGGTGCTGGTGTCAGCAGCACATTTGCCATCAATGGTGATCCAAGGAGGAGATGTTGGAGAGCAGGTTGCTACTACTAGAGAGCAATCTCCACCAGCAGTGACACATTCATCTCCACCAAAGTCCCCTAGGCACACCTCCAGCGACGCAGGATGGGTTTGCCTCTCCTCCAAGCAACATCAGTGAGTGTGTGGATGCCTTCCATGATAGCGAGGAGGTGCGGTTCCACAGGATGGACAACCTTGTCGGGGACTTGGCTTCACCAGGCCTAGCGAGCATACTGCTTGACAAGCAGGAGTTACTCCTTGTGAGTGCAGAAGAGCCGCCCATGTTTGCACAGGCTGAGCAGGATGCCAATTGGAGGTAGGCGATGCTAGAGGAGATGAAGGCGATCGAAGAGAACGGGACTTGGGAGCTCGTTGATCCTCTTCCAGGCTGCCATCCAATCAAGCTCTTGTCGGCCTACAACGTGAAGCGAGATGAGCGCGTCGCCATTGTCAAATACAAGTCTCGGCTTGTTGCCCGCAGCTTTGTGCAGCGAGAGGTCATCGACTTTGAGGAAATCTTTGCTCCAATGGCACAAATGGAGTTCATTCACTTGTTGGCCATGACAACAGCGAAGGATTGCCACATCCACCACCTCGATGTCAAGTATGTGTTCCTCAATGGTAACCTCGTGGAGAGTCTTCATCAAGCAATCTTTGGGCGTCAAGAGAAAGCCAAAAGGTCGAAGGATCAAGAAATCCAATGAAAAAGATGACGAGTCATGAAGTGACGAGCGCCGAGCGTTGGACCCTGCGTGAGGCGCGTTCGGCATGGAGACCCGGGCGGACCGTCCGGCAGATTCAGGTCGCGAGGGAACGCATGCCGGATGCGTGCATTGCACGTCCGGCGATCCGACTTTGGGTGTCTGGCGGCGACTTGATTTTTGGGCCTCTCTAGACCGCGTCAGGAGGGCCGCGGACGCTGGCTCGGCGTCCGGCGGTGGTTTGCCTTGCAGCGGCGTCTCGGACGCGTCGGGGGCGAGGCAGCGTCCGACGCCTTTTCGCGGGCGCGCGTGAAGCGATCGTGTCCAAACCAATTCGATTCTAGATCGGTTTTTGGCAGATCCTGGTGCTTGGAAACACATCTAAGGCGGTTCCTAAGGGGATAAGACCACCCCCTCTATATAATGAGAGCTTCATGACCGATTTGATCTCATCTACATCCAATCATTGAAACACAAACCTTACCTCTACTTTTATCTCTTCCAAACCCTAACTTGTTGTTCGACGAAGCACTTTCGGCGAATTTTCGTCGGCGTTCTAGGTGGTCTTGCCGATCCTAGAAGACCCCTCGCGTGCATCCTCCCAACGGATCCTTCCAGGGGTTGTTCTGAAGCCCGTCCAGTCGAGATCAAGCTCTACATCGCTTTAACCGCTCTCTAGATCGGTTTTGGTGGTCAGGCTGTGAGTCTTGCTGCACATTACGGTTGATCGCAACCTCGTGGGCATCAAGGCCCTCCCGGTGTGTTGATGCAAACCTTAGTTTGTGTCAACACTTCCTTTGCGTCTCTAGAAAGGCGACGCATATGCGTCGGTTGGCCTCCTCCCCAAAATGCATACTCACTTTGCATGTTCTGTTGGAGGAAGTTTTCTTCACCTATTTACATTGTGCACTACCTATTTTGGGTATAGGTCTCCCTTTGCATGAGCTATTGGAGACCGTCGCTCAATATAAATGTCCAACTAAATATACAACTCCAACGGACCCCTACTAGAGCCCTTAAATTTGGGTCGAGTTGTATATTCGGATCCCAGCTCCTCTCCCTAGGTGAGGTCGCGGCTGGATCCGGCTCCTCTCGTCATGCTCGCGGCCTTCTTCCTCTTGGATTAATAGTGTTTTGGCTGAGCAACTCGATGTCAAGTGGGTCCCAGGTGTCAATCTCCATCAAAATGGATTTGCGGGCTGTATATTGGAAGTCACTGCCCGAGCGCAGTCCAGAAAACAGAAGGCTAAAAAATTGGAAGAACCATCAAACAAAATGTAAGGGTCTTGTTTTGAGGGCCATTGCTGCTAGTTGCTCTAACCTTGACGATAGAAATGCAGTTCCTTACAGATTATGTAAAGTAAGCGACTAATTCCTTGGCATTGTCGATGGTATGCACATGTGCGCGCAGGTCTAATTTTATGAAATTTACCATTTGCATAATAACAAAGAAAATTCGTACCTGACATAAGCTTTTTTACTCTGATCGGCCCTCGAGTCCTTGTATTGAGATACACAGTGATCATCCAGGACTTCCCCAGGTTCAGGGATCTTATGTTCTTCTGGAGAGAGGGGGTTTTCCTGCTTGCGGACTGTGTACCAAACTCCATGACCATAAGAGTTCCGATCAACCAATTGCATTCTGATTCTAGGATTTCTTGGATGATTGCTGATCGCAGCCGTCAAGGCAGACTCTGCATGAGAACTTGCATCCGCAACTTTTGCCAAGATCTCTTTAAGACTAGGCAAGTGCTCAATGCTGATAGGCACAGTGCTTTGCTGATCCACCCTGTGGCTGTGGGCACTGAAGCCTAGCTTGAGCTTCTGGAGTTTAGGCATTGCATCCGCCTCAAATTTCAGCCAAGGTACTGTACTGCACTTGAACTTGAAGTACTTGAGAACTGAGAATCCTGCCTTGTCGAAGATGATCCTCTCAATGGGCGGTATCTTCACATACAGAGACAGAGTTGTGAGAGCAGGCAATTCTCCTAGAATGTTAACACCATCCCTCATCAGTTCCCTTATTGAAATCTTTAAAATGCAGAGGTTGCCAAGCTTTCCAATCCACTTGGGAATTCTGGAAAAGCTGCAACTGTGCAGCAACCAATCAAACCTCTCCAGGAGAGGAGGTGCAAAGTCATCCCAGTCCCAGGTAATGGTTTCTTCTGAAGGGCCATGAGCCACAGCATTTTTATTTGCAGAGCTAAGAATGAAGGCTAAAGTTTTCAAGCTTCCAAGTCCTCTAAAAAAAGAGCCCAGAATTCTAAGAATGTTTCTCTGTAGATGGTCATGAACCGGTATAAAACAGGTGAGATAAAGGTGCTGCAGGTTGGTCGGCTTGCCAAAACTCCACACACTGGCAACTGGTCCAGTCATGTCCAGCCGGTCCATCAGATTTGTCTCAAAAGGAAGATGGAGGTGCAACAGGCGTGGTAGATGGATAATATCCAACGGAACATCCATGACTTTCTTACTGATATCCACGGTTTCCAAATACTGTAAACCTCCCATATGCTTCGGTAGTTCTATGCAGACATCACTTGCAACCTTTAAATTTCTCAATTGCAATAGTTCAGAAATCCAAGTGAGATCTATTATGTCTTCATCATCATCGTCATGACCAGATAAATTGAGGCTTAGAACACGGAGAAGCTTAAACTCCTAATAGAAGGCATACATTTAGATAATCCAAAACAAGTAAGTGACCGAACTTGTGACAATCTGATGTTTGTCATCGCAAGCTTTGTGTGAGGAAAGTGGAGAGATAGTCGATGAACCTTTCCAGAAAGTGATACATTCCTTCGATAATGATCAAGTACCACAACAAAGTTCTCTTCTAAAGACTTCTGTGCAATAAGATCACGTACCACTTCATGAATTGAATAGGACACTACCTCACCAGTGTATTTGACACATTCAGGTTGTAGGAATCTTTTACCAACAAGTTCATGGAAATATCTTTCTGCAGTCTCCATCTCTCGCCCTTCTGTTCCATTGATAAAACCTTCAGCCACCCATTGCTTCACCAAATCATCCTTACATACTATGTAGCCCTCTGGGTATATACTAAGATAGAGTAAGCACGTCTTCAAATGGCAAGTAAGATTATTGTAGCAGAAGTTTACCACTAGTTTCATTCCTTCTGAAGGAGAACTACTTGTCCTGTACTTGGAGCTTAGTGAATCATATATGTATGTCCATTGCTCCATTAGTATCACAGGATGGGCTGCTAAAAGACTAGCAATAACAGTTGTTGCTAGTGGCAACCCACCACATATTTTAACAACTTTGCTCAAAACATCTTCCAATTTCTGGGGAAATCATTTTCAGGGCAAAAAAGGCTGTTGAAAAATATTTTTCTTGAGAGATCTTCATTCAGATGTCTCATCTTGAACACATATTCTGAGTGATAATAACAGCATGTTAATGCTACATCTTCAATCTGAGTACTTATTATTATTCTGCTGCACATTTTGCCTCCCGGGAAAGCATAATTGATTACATCCCATATTGATGCTGACCATAAATCATCGATTACAATCAAATACCTGCATGCCAAGAATTTATGCATAAGCCACTCATTTTTTTCTAGGCACAAGCATATGGAAAGAACACAGGGAGATATATGAGGAAAAGAGGAACACGGTGATGGAGGTGATGCTCATGGAGTATTTCTTCACCAAGAATTGATGTTGTTAGAAATGTGTCGATACTTAATTTGTACTAAAAGGGTTGCATTGAACTTGTGTTGTAAATAATAGTAGATGGTTAAGTAGAGCTAGATATATGTTGTGCTCTTATAACCCAGCCTGTCTATAAAAAGAGGGTGCTATACACTTCTAAAATATGTAAGGTAAACAACACAACCACATAGTGATGGGTTCATTTGAAGGTGTTCGCGGCTTTGGCCAACACCCCGAGTGGCCGTTGTCGCAGTTTCAGGGAGAAGCGCAATCTCAAATCTCAGGTATGTTGTTTGATCTCCCATGAGTATAGATCCAAGCAATCGTCGTTTCCATGTTAATTAGGTGCCAGCATCACAATAAATGTTACATATTTAGTAATATGCATGCTTTGATTTCGTATTGTATGACCTGTTTCGCAATTATCATTTTATTTTAAAAAATTGGCCACGAACTATAATGTTGTGTTAATAAGTAATGATAAATGCACATGAAGATGCATAGGTATGGTGTAGAGTTGGAGCAAGGCACAAGACACAGTACCTTTTGTACTTTAGATGCTCCCTGATTTTGCCAAGAAGGTTGGGATCCTCGCAATGGTTGTGAGGCTGCTGCTTCTGGAGTTGTGTGAGGATGTCACGCAGAACTGTCTTGATATCAGGTTTTCGGGTCAAGCGGATGAAAGCTCGACAATCAAATTGTCCTTTGAGTCTGTGGTACAACAGTTTAAGAAGTGTAGTCTTGCCGATTCCTTCACATCCGACAACAGAGACCACCTTGAGCTGCGGATCCGTATCGTCGGCCACGGAATCCATAAATTTCCTCATCCGGTCGTCAATGATTATATCAGCACCACCCTTCTCCCATGTCGCCGGAAGCCGCCTAGAAGCAGGCAACAATACGCTCCTGATGCCGGCGCAGCAATGAAGCTCATACCTCTTGTGCCGTTCAAGCGCCTCTCGGGCATCGATTCTGAAATCTGAGATCCTGGCAGCGACCCGTTTCCGTCGATTCAGCTTCTTGCTCGTCTCCAGAAGGCGAGCAATCTTAATTTGCCTGACCCTGAATCGGCGGAAACGGCAGCGGCGATGGTGGCCAGATCTAGTCTTGATGTTAGCAACATGGCCAGGCCGCACAAAACTGTCGATGTAATTCTCGATGTCATAGGACAGCTCACGCACCTCTTTCATCCAGCACTTTGCTGTCAGCGGAGGATCCACCAACTCTGACAGGTCTTGAAGGTACGCTGTGATTTCTTCAAGGTCGTCTCTGAGTAGGTGCGTCCAGCGCTTGGCCCCCTTGTGAAGCCGAAGAAGGCCTTCGGAGGGCTCCAGAAGCAGCATGTCGAGCTTCCGGAGAAGGGGTCCCATGGCCCCCAGCGAAGCACTGATCGGCAACTCCATGTCTCCGGATCCGGGGACTCCAGCAAACTCATCCACGGATGCGAACAGTTTAACAGCATATATTCACATCTCTTTTTTTTTTTTTTTTTTTTGACAGAAATTCACATTTGTTATGTATCTAATAGAAAGTTAACCATATGCATGGGAGGAGGAAAAGGGATATTGAAGAACATCGACTCACCAGCTAGTGTCAAGAACAAGACATAGCTTATTCTCCTAGAGATGGTTGTTGCTTCTTCCACTTCAGCGAGGAAAGTAGTTTATTTTCGTATAAAATGAACCTAATGATCTATTAGCTAGCTCTCTAAGGGCATCCGTAGTCGTGCACCAGCCACCAGCTGACGACGGAGAGCAAAGTTGTCATTCTCTATCACCAAAGGTACGGTGGGCCACACACAATCCATTTCTCATTTTGGCTTAGACTGCCAACAGCACAATCCATACCTAAAATAAGTCTTTCACAGGGCCTTCGCCTACCAAAGGAAAGTTGGTGCTTCCCTCTTTCAAAACAGTTTTTACTTTTTTTTGACCGGAACAGTAGGGGAATTCCCCTACATATATATTTGGGGAATTTGTCCACAGGACAAGCAAAGTGTGGCCATTGTGCTGCTGGACATGGTCAATCTTCGTATTTGCCAGGAGACACTGCATTTTGGTGTTATTTGGCCCATGGACACCGTCGTTCGTTTGGAGGCGGTAGCGGTGAGACTTTGTTCAAAAATGACACCGGTGCCCCTGGCGTTGGTCGAGGCAGACCCGGCGTGCGGGTAGCTTTGTCGTGCAGCAGCGGACCTCTTGCACTCGTGGCGGCGCGGGTCCGGCTTTCGGGTGTGGCTTCCGTGCAGCGAGCACAGGCGAGCCGTGCAGCGGCGCGTGAGAGCAGCGCAGCGTCCTTTGGTGAGGCTGACTTCGGATGAGAGTGCGCTTGGCGGACTCCGGCAAAGTTGCAAGACGGGCGGGCGGCGAACTGTGGTCGAGCAGCGGATGGCGCGCGGTCGCCCGAGCGCGGCAAGCCCCGGCGTTCCTTGAGTAGATCGGGGGCCTCGGCGTCGAGGCCCCGACTCGCGGTGACCGGGGCCCTTGGCAGACAGGCGAGGGCGCGGGCGAGTGCCCTCGGCGGCGCTACGGGCGCGCTGGCGGCATGGCCGCCGGCAGCGGTGACGGACTCGGCGGCTGGGCGACCTAGCGGCGCAGCCGCAGCGGTCGGCAGCAGTACAGCCTTGAGCGACCTCGGAAGGGCGTGGTGTGGCCACCGGATGATGCATGGATGATAAACCGCACCTTGGACCTGCTGGCGCCGCCATGGACCTGCCGTCGCGGCGATCGCGAGAACACCGAGCAGCGAGCACCCGTCGAGCACCGGTGGCCATGGGCGTCCCGCCGCGCCCAGCGCATCCGCCCGGCGGCCATGGTGGTCGCATCCCGCATCCGCAGCTCCAGCGGCCTCCTCGCCCGCCCGGCGCATCCGTCGGCTCACCACGGGTAGGCCTTGCGTACCCAGCGCGCCCGCCGGCGGAGCGGGGGCGCCGGCGGAGGCCTTGCCGCCCCACCCCCATCTCCGGCGGCGGCCTCCACTACGCCCCACTCAGGTCACCGGGCGCGCATGCTCAGGTCACCTCGCCCGCTCCCCCACCACGGACGCCGCCGGCGGACCACCGCCCGCAGCTCCCATGTCTCGTCGCTGCGAACTCGTCGGAGCTCCTCCCCAAGCGGAGGTGCGGCACCCGGCTAGAGATGCTCTCTCCCCGCCATCTTTGCCTCAGCCCGGCGAATGACCGTCGGAGATGAATTTTGCGGCCACCCCGCGCCTGCCGTCACGGCCCAGCAGGAAGAGAGATGGGGAAGAGACGGGGATGGGTGCGATCACGTTGAGGCTCGGGGGGCACCGGTGTCATTTTTGAACAAAGTCTCACCGTTACCGTCTCCAAACAAACGGCGGTGTCCATGGGCCAAATAACACAAAAATGCAGTGTCTCCGGCAAGTACGAAGATTGACGATGTCCGGCAACACGGTGGCCACACTTTGCATGTCCCGTGGACAAATTCCCCTATATATTTTTGCTTTTCAATTGCATGAAAGAATGGAACTATACAAAGAGTTACTCCCTCGGTTTGATATTAGAAGTCGTTTTGGACAAGGTTTGAGTCAAACATCGGGAACATAAATCATCAATAACTTTTAAGTTGTTGAGTTTGTAAATGAAAAAAATTATATGAGTAGATTTGTCTTAAAAAATATTTTGATAAAAGTATACATATATCACATCTTCATAAACATTTTTATAACAATAAGAGGTCAAAGTTGTATTTTGGAGACCGTGTCGCTGTCCTAAACGACTTCTAATACCATCCCGGAGGGAGTACAAGACATTTATGCCCAAAAGAAAAAAAGCAAATCAATTACATAAAGTTCTGTCTCCAGCTATCTATGAGAGCACGCATGATTCCTTTGGTTTTGATATAAACCAAGCCTAATTAATCCTTAAGATCAGACTTCCACAGGCCGAAACTTTCCTGTTTATTATAAAAAAATGATCCCATTCCTCATCTTCCAAATGCACCAGCACGCTGTTATAAAGATCTCTCTGAAAATGATGGAGTTGAATTCATCCCTAGCTTGCAAAACCATGTCCAATGGGTGAAGCTGTAAGTCCCAGAGAATGCCAACAACACTCCAGCAGTCCTGACTAAAAAGGGCACTCAAAAAATAGATGATAGTTGGTTTCTTCACAACCTTGGTTACAAAGAACACAAGTGTAGTCATCTAACTGCATATTCTTTCTTTTTAGCAGATTTCTAGTATTCAGTCTGTCTCCCATAAGTAGCCAAAAAAAGAATTTTGTGATTACCTAAATTGTGGGAACCCTATAACCACTTAAAGAGAGGAGAAGCAACATTTTCACCAATTAGGATTTTATAAGACTTTTGACTGCTATATTTTGCAGAGCCCCAAGAGTAGCTCCATGAATCATTCAAGTCTGGATCCCCACCGTTTTCTTCTATTAAATGTTATGTTTCTTCCAATTGAGTTGCAGCTAATTGTGACATGGGCAGAGTAAACAGTCCCTGAGTTACGTGAACATTTTGGTTTCCTACAGAAAGAATAAAGCTGGGGAAAGCTATGCATGAAAGTTGTATAATTATCCATGACGGGCCAGAGAGAGATGGAATCACCACTGTTGGGGGAACAAATGCTGAAACTTTCAAGTGTGGGAAACAACTTCAGTATATCTCTCCACCAAAAAGAACCATAAGTAGACCTGCATTGGGGGGTGAGTTTGTTTGCATAAAGTTTCTCCCAAGTCAGCTTTACCCAGGGTACATCTTCTTTGGAATAGAATTTGCCAAGGAATTTCATGAGGAAGGCTTCATTGTGGGCTTGGATGTCTAAGATCCCAAGACCACCTTGATTTTTGGGTTTGCAGGCATCCTCCCATTCTACGAAGCATTTACCCTTTCTATTGATATCACCTTTGTCTCAGAGGCAGTGTTTTTTCTGTAGAGGTCAATTTGATGGATAACCTGAGGAGGAAGCTTGAGGCTGCACATATAAAAAGTAGGTAAAGTTGAAAAAACTGAGTTTACAAGAATCAGTCTCCAACATTTTGCTAATGCTATTGAGTCTTTCAAACTTTCCAAGTAAAGGAGTGAAGTCACCGATGGAAAGTCTAGTAGTACCCAAGGGCAGACCTTGAAAGGTCCTAAATGGCTAGAGGGGGGGGTGAATAGCCTAATAAAAATTTCTACAAAACACTAGACAAACTTGTTAGAATAACAAATGGCGATATAAGCGTTTGCTCTAGCTCTACTTGTCGGCAAGCCTCCTATTGACAATTCTAGTTGCTATAGTCTCTAATTCACACAAAAGGCTAAGTCTCTACTTTAGCACTAGGTGAACAAGCTAAATACTCTAGCAAACTAAGCAAGTCTACACAAGCTACACAAACACGATATATATGAAGGTAAAGCAAGAGTGTAGAAGTGATATACCACAATGTTGAGGCTAGTCAATCCAATCACCAAGGATGATACAATGAGATAACCAAATTGAAGCCAATCACCAAGAGACAACAATCACACAAAGTGGAGACACGAGATTTAACCCGAAGTTCACTTGAGCACCCTCAAGCTAGTCTCCGTTGTGCCGACCTTCTCATGTGTGGGGCAAGGTGGAGCTCACTCTAGCCAAGTGCCTTTAGGCTACTTGCACCCAATGTAAATGAGAGGTACCCAAGGCACGAGCAATGTATTACTTGCAATTTGTCGTCCCGACGAGGATGCACGGTCCTCTCACAAATCAACCGGAGGTGGCCAAGAACAATCTCCTTCTCTTGCCAACGCCTCCACCAATCACCAAGCCGGCTAGGAGTGGTGTTCTCCAAGAGCAACAAGAAATCCACCGGCTCACAACGATCCACAAGTGCCTCTAAATGCAAAGATCAAAGCAATATGCACTTGGGTCTCCTTAACTCTCAAGAATGAAGCTCACAATCAATGGATGAGAGGAGGAGGGAGTTTTCTCAGCTCTAGAGGTGTTAGGAATGATTTCAAATGACCAAGAGACCTCACAAAGCTGGCCAAACTCATATATATAGCTCCCATCACGAAATGGAGCTGTTGGGGAGGAAATCGCGTTTCCCGGGGCCGACCGGATGCTCAGACCGGACCCGCCCGGAGCGTCTGGTCGACGAGTCCGGTCGAGCCGACAAGCTCGGCTGGCCCGCCATCGACCACCGTTGCACGCAGTCCGGTCGATGAGTCCGGTCGCGACCCGGATCCTCCAAGCCGGCATCCGGTCGAGCCAAGAATTCGCCCGAAAAAAACATGCTTACTTGGACCCTACGGATCCAATCGACCGGACCGTAGGTCAGACCCCCCGCGTCCGGTCAAGCGCCCGGTCGCAGGTCCGGTCGGCTCTGAGCTGCGAAATTCCGTCGTTGTGTTGTCGTTCCTTCGCCTTTGCTCCAAACCAGCTTCCGTCAGTTGATTCTTGTTGCCAACACGTCGAAGAACACCTCGAGCACTTGTGTTAGCATTTTGAAAACCATTTTCGTCAAGTACGGAGTTAGCTCTCTAGGTTAGAATGCATGCAAATGATTTTGAACCTAGAGGCACATGAGGACCGATATGTACGATAGTTTTCCCCTCTTTATAGTACGGCCTATCGATCCTAAATCACTCACACCATCTATGATGTCTTGAGTGCAAAATCAAAATGGCCCTATGGATATATCTTTGCCTTGAACCCCTTTTGATCCACGAACCACTCCAAGTTGCGCACTTGATCATCATTTGGATCACCTCGACCCATCCACCATGATCACCATGCACCAACCTTGGCTTGACCAATCTCTAACTAAATCAAACACTTAGCATAGAGAGATTAGTCCTAGGATGTCACTAATTAGCCAAAACCAATCTAGAGATCTTCAGACCTAGGTAAGTGAATGGCATAGAGACAACTTGACATCCAAAGCTAGTGGCAAGAAGAGAAGCTTGGTGACTGTCTAGGTTTATTGGCACCGGGGAGGATTTAGCATAATTAATATGAAGACCGGAAGATTCGAGGAGAAGGGCTAAAGCAAGTTTTTGAGATTGGAGAGCACCTCTGCATCTCCCTGGTAGAATTAGTGATGTGTCATCTGCATATTGAATGATGGAAAACTCACCACCAAAGTTGTCACCAAGAGAATGCTTTAGGAGACCCTCATGCCAAGACTTGTGCATTATTGATTGCAAAAGATCAGCTGCCAAAACAAAAAAGAGAGGTGAAAGGGGATCTCCATGTCTCACACCCCTTCTGCATCTGAATGATTTACCAATGGTTCCATTCAAAATGACAAAAGAAGACCCTATTGATAACAAGTTTTCAATCCAACTCACCCATCTAGGAGGAAAGCCCTTGCACCTTAGGATTTCAAGGATGAACTTGTGTTCCAATTTGTCAAAAGCCTTTTCAAAGTCCAACTTAAGGATCACTATTTCTTTCTTTGATTGGTGGCAGAACTAAAGAAATTGAAAAGACCAAGCCAAATAGTATTGGATGGTTCTTCCCCTGATGAAGCCACATTGATTTGCATGGACTAGCTGAGTAATGACTGCTTGCAGCCTGGTGGAGAGAATCTTGGTGATACACTTGAGTGACTAATTCAATAAAGATATGGGTCTATAATCATATTGACTCCTTCAGGGTTGTCCTTCTTGGAATAAGAGCAATGTATGAACTATTGATACTCGACAGGTCTATGTTGTTACTGCAAAAATCTCTAAAAACTCTTATGAAACAAGATTTCACGGTATCCACTTTTTTTTATGAATAGCCCATTAAATCCATCTGGTACAGGAGCTTGATCATTAGGAAAGTGTTACAATCTGTAGACTTTACATTTTTAAGCAATCTGTAGGCGCCCGAACATTCAACTGGATGTTGGCAACGTCTACTACATCCCCAGGTCCCCACGCATCCTGCAAACTTTATAGTTTTAAGGATCCATGTGTTGCACAACCTTGGCAGCGACACGACATGCACATCCCACCTTGGACGAGACGTACTCCTACTACTCCTTAGCATTCTTGGGGACATGCTGCTTCGACCTATCCGTCAACGTCGTCAGGGCAACGACACAGCATGAGTACGCGTTGTGTGAAAAAGGGGAGAGATATGTCACAACCCATCATGGAGGCCCAAGGGGCCTGGGCGCGTGTGCCAAGAAAGCCAGTGGCCAGCCATCGCCGTCGTCGTATCTTCATCATTAAGCAATAGTTATTTATGGAATAAAATAAAAATAGATTAGGAGATTTCTTCATATGCAAGTCTTCCAGGACTATAAATACAAGGAGATGTATCCCATTGAATCTTGAGAAAAAAAAAAAAAAAGAAATCCTTCCCTTGGAAACCAAACAGCCCTATCCGTATGATGGTGGCACTTTAGACTTTGGCGTGCACTCTTATCGTGTTCCGCTTGGAAACATACTACCAAACAGCCCTCTTGTCAGTATGATGGCGGGCACGTTCCTAGACTTTGGTGTTTGTGCTTCCTCTTCTCCCTCTTGTCAGTATGTTTCGCATTTAGACTTTGGTGTGCCCTCTTGTCGTGTTCCCCTTGGAAACGTACTACCAAACAGCCATCTTGTTAGTATGATGGTGGCACGTTCCTAGACTTTGGTGTTTGTGCTTACTCTTCTCCCTCTTGTCGGTATGTTTTTTGACAACGTACTACAATAAATAATTATTTTATATGAAAAAATTTACAAGAGATTGGCTCAACTTAAATGGACGCTAGTACATAGGGGTGTCCGCAGTGGTGCTAGCTACATAGCTTGCTGGCGTGAAATAGATAGGCTATTCACATAGTTTTTTCTCTGTTCAAGTTATAATAGCTAGCAAAATAACTAGCCTTTCAAGTGCAACTATTGAGGTGACGCAGTTGCGTGGTGAGCACAAAGAGGACTCTTCATTTGCCTTTTAATAAAAAAACTACTGAGGTGACTCCTGGCCATTTGCTATTTTACCAATATAAAATCAACAAGAAGTCCAGGACCAAGTGGCTTGGACAAAAGAGCAAACTGCTCTTGTCATTTTCCCCTTGGAAACCAAACAGCCCTGTCAGTATGACGGTGGCACTTTAGACTTTGGCGTGCACTCTTGTCGTGTTCCTCTTGGAAACAGAGTACCAAACAACCCTCTTGTCAGTATGATGGTGGCATGTTCCTAGACTTTGGTGTTTGTGCTTACTCTTCTCCCTGTGCTTATGCAAAGTAGTATGCATCGAGGACCATTTTGGCTTGGACAAAAGAGCAAACTACTCTTGTCATGTTCCCCTTGGAAACCAAACAGCCCTGTCAGTATGACGGTGGCACTTTAGACTTTGGCGTGCACTCTTGTCGTGTCCTCTTGGAAATGGAGTACCAAACAACCCTCTTGTCAGTATGATGGTGGCATCCTAGACTTTGGTGTTTGTGCTTACTCTTCTCCCTGCGCTTATGCAAAGTAGTATGCATCGGGGACCATTTGATTGTACTCGCTCGCTCCGTCTTTTTAACAATAAATTTATGAATAATTTGACTAAATATACTCAACTTTGACCAAATATATATTAAAAATATTAATTAGTATCATATCATTAAATCTATTTTTATAATAGATTTATTTAAAAATACAAATATTGCTAATATTTTCTGCAAATCTAGATAAATTTAAGAAAGTTTGGTGACACGAACCCATAACAACACTTATACAAGAATAGCATATCTAAACAACTCCTTCGTAACGAAAAAGCAGTCTTGTTGAATCAAGCACCATCAGTTAGGTAAGGTGTGCATCGATTCTATCAGACCATTTGATGTATCTTAAAGATTTCCTCACAAACACGGAGCAATCCTGTTTAAATGGGGGTGTGCATTGATTCTATCATATCATGTTTCTAAAAGATTAAGAAAGCTAAGGTGACGACAATCATCAAGAGGAACAAGTTCTCCAATAGCCGCCATGCCTGCCTAACACCATTAGATGTAAATTGACGATGCAAATGCACTATAGAGGCTCTCTAACCTCACCCAAATATTAATCAAAACGATGCAAGTGAGTGGAATGCGCTGCTCAGCTTTCAAAGGCTGTGCACAAGTGTTAGGCATCCCAAGAGAGTCGCCAAGGCCGGCCACAAGTGTTATTTATATTATAAGCTCACCAAGAAATCCAACTGTTACCCCTTAGAGCAAGTATTATAAGGCTGAGTCAGCAGGCTAAATAGAGTCCACATCAGAAAAAAAGATGATTTGACAGAGAGAGATTAGGAGAGAGAGAGAGGATGCGTTGACGCTTGGTTCTTCGCCGGCTAAAAGCGGGCGAGAGCACTGTGCCGTGTTTTTGGTTTCCCATTGTGCATGTTGTTTGTCCCAAGATAGAAGAATAAGAGAGAGAATGTTGCATGCTATCCTCGTTGGAACCATTTCGCCGCCCGCCGATGAAATTATTACTCTTGCTCTTACACATAGGCTACAGGCACATCAACATGTTCGGTGAGCACCGGAGTGCTGCACTGGACAGCACTAACGAATAGAAACTAGTTCTTCGCACTGTTTGAAATCGGGTGGTGGTTGTTTCCGATGAGCACCGGTGCTTGTTATAAGTGCTAAAAAAAAAAACCTCCGTGGTAGAATAATGGCCGGACCGCTCCCGGTGGTCCCTTTTGAATTCCCCTTGCTTGGTTGCCCTTGCATTGGATAAGTCCGGGTACACATTGGATCGCGCGGTGGCTGGCACCATTTTAACAGAGTCTCGATCAGCACATGTTATGTTACTCAGGTGCATCTGTCTGGTGGTGCACCACACAACTCTCGTAAATCAAGCAGTCACCAACAACAGCGCTCTTCTCACCCTCTGTACAAGCGTACCAACTTCCAAATGTTTTGCCAAACATTGTTCAAAACAGGACTGGAGCCGCCCGGATACGCCTCGCTCGCTCGCGTCGCCCCAGCGCACGCGGCACGAGCGCCCCCATAAACCCCAGCCGCCGCCCCCTCCCGGTGCCCTCCCCGCCGCTCCGCCGCCCAAGTAGGCTGCCGGGAGCCCATGTGGCCTGTGAGGAAGGCGGCGGCGAGGTTTCTTCCCTACTCCCGGGCGGATCTGAGCGAGCGCAGCCGCTGGAGCTCCCTGAGGTCGCTCGCCGCCGCGGATGGCTTCCCGTGGCGGTGGAGCATTATCTGCCTTTTGTACTGTGATTTTATTCCTCTTAGCCCTTATGAATAAAGTGGGCGCAAAAACTTTGGGTGCCTAGCCATTTTGCCTAGGATGACGTCCAAAAATGTGATGTCTAGCTGTTACCTTGTTATGATCGGGGTTCAATACACCCGGACAAGAACCGCCGCTAGTGGCTAGAATAGCGGTTTGATTTCTATTAGCAATCTGTTTCCTTTTGTTAGAGAGGGGAGAGGAATATAAGGAGATGTAAGACATTTGTGTTAATTAAGAAGGCAACGTATGCTATGGAAACCGGAAACCAAAACTTATGCAAAACACGGCAAAACAGTCGTCTAAATTCATCAAAAAATCACACATGTAGATGATATGATGATACACAACCTTGTAAAATATCTTGCCCAAACTCAACTTTTTTTGTGAGATATAAAAATAACAAATTTCAAGCCAGAAAAGTTGTCAAGATAATTTGTTAGAAATTTGTTATTTTTATATCTCACAAACGAAAGCGATTTTAGAAAAGATATTTAACAAGGTTGGGTATCATCATATCATCTACATGTGTGATTTTTTGGGTGAATTTAGACGATTTTTTTTATTGTGGTTTGCATGAGTTTTCACAAAGCAGATTAGTTTCCATAGCATACGTTCCCAATTAAGAAAGAGCAAAATTTGATTTCGGGGAATATGTTGGAATTTAGAGGGGACTAGACCCTTGTGGGAGCCACTACAGTCGCCAACTAGGAATAGGAGCCGAGCCCTGAACCACGCCAAAATGATTTATTTTGAAAATTTCACTCATCTATAAATAGGTCCTCTGTCCTAAAAAAAGAGTGTCATTTTAGGTTATTTGTATTGATAAAATAAGTCATAACAAAATATTATTTTATATAAAAATTTAAATAAGACGGATGGTCAAACAAGATGTCAAAAAAACCTAAAATGACACTCTATTTAGAACGGATGGAGTAACATTGATATTTTAGCTTTCTTCCCGTTTCCTCCAATGGTTCCTTTAGTTTTTCTGAGCTGAAGATAGGGTGTCACCACTGCGCCGCGTGGTTGGTCAGATGCCTGTGGCCGCGTGGGTCGCAACGCGTTGGGAAGCAATGTTGCGCCATGCTTTTGGCCGACGGGCTCTCGTCTCTCTCCTCGCTCGCTCTCCTCCAAACCTTCCAAACCTTGCAGACCAGCTTCATTGCTGCCGTTGACTAGCTCGCGTGTAGGTGTAGCCGATTCTTCCCAAACTTACAGTCCTGTCGGGCCGTATTCCTAAACTCAATCTCACTCATGCCTCTGCGTCTGGCCATTTTTGGTTGATGCATGCATGTATCAAAAGATTCGTTGAGAAGAACAAAGATACGGTTGTGTTGAATCAAGCGGCAGCAGCTGGGTCTGGGTGTGGGGTGCGATGGAGACTGCGGTGGTGAGCGCTGTCCTGAAAACGCTCGGCCCCAAGATCTTCGCGTTCGTGCAAGGAAACTACGAGCTGCAGCGCGACCTGGAGCGCGACATCCAGTACATCCGCAAGGAGCTGGACATGATCGCCGCCGCCATCGAGGACCACGAGAGGCGATCGTGGGCCGGCGACGGCCGCATCAGCGACGACGTGCAGAAGATCTGGATCCAAGACGTGCGTGAGCTGGCTTACAGCATCGAGGACGGCATCGACCGCTACCTCCACGACGTGGCCCTGGGTCGCGACCCCGGCGGCGGCGGCGTGTCGGCGTCGCTCCGCCACAAAGGCCGTCAGCTCAAGAAGATCTCGATCCGCGCCAAGTTCGCCGCCGAGATCCGGGAGCTCAAGAAGAAGTCGGAGCAGATATCCAAGCTCAGGGTGCTGTACACCGGCGGCGGGCAATCCAGCGCCTCCGGGAGCTCGGGGGTATCGGCTGCCGCGTCCTCCTTCTTGGCGTCTCACACGCTGACCCCTGCAGCTGACCTCGTGGGCATCGATGCGCCACGAGATGAGATTCTGGAGCTGATGCGGGAAGACGAAGGCCGGCCGAAGCAGCTCAAGGTGATATCCATCGTCGGCTTCGGTGGCCTCGGCAAGACTGCTCTTGCCAAACAAGTGTACGACAGCGTCGCCGTCGGCGAGCAATACAGCCCACGGATCTGGGTTCGTGCATCGGACAAGGACGCTGGGGATGTTCTCAAGGAGATACTTCACCAAGTTCAAGTTGGTGGTGGCGTGCAAGGACAAGAGGAGGGCAGCCGTGATGTCCTCGTCGAACGCCTCAGGTTCAAAAGGTAAAAAACCAAACATGCATGTGTCCGTTCCCCTTTGGACTACGTTTCTTATTTCCTTCTGATCACGTTAATGGTAGTAAATAAATTAGTAATGGATGCCCTCGATCATATAGCCTGTCATCTTTTCCTTCTTTAAGTTTGTGAGAAACATTTTTCCCCTTCCATTGTTGAGGAAAAAACTTCTTCTGAACAAGCTTGGTACATTGAAAACACCACCTATTTGGTTAATCCCCTCCCTTAGGCCTTGTTGGTTTCATGATGAAACCAAGGGGTTAGAGAGGATTGAGGAGGGTTTAATCCCCTGCAAGTCAAAAATCCCCCTCAATCCCCTCTAATCCTCCCCAATCGTCTTGGTCTTGATTTAGAGCAAGTATTATAATACAGCCGGCTGTTGGCTGTAAGTATTCTTACAGCCTACCTCTCAGCCCACCTGTACAGTGGTTAAGCCCTCAGTATTTAATAATGGACCCAGTTGTCTGTCTCACAGAGTTTATTGGTTCTTGTGCCCAAGCCGGCTGTAAGCTTACAGCCGGCTTTGCTTCTCTCTCATTCCTTCTCTCCTCCACGTCAGCATTTAGTTAAAACTTACGGACTGCTATAATACTTGCTCTTAGGGAAAAACTGAACAAGGCCTAAAGAACAAAAAATTGGAGGGGAATCCAAAGGGGATTGCAGGAGGTTTTGTCTCCTTTTAGGTGATAAAATTCTCTTCAGTCTATTTTTTTTTTTCTCGATCGGGCCATTCACCCGTATTTCATTAAGAGGAGGAAAACCAAATCCAAATACAAACATAGTCCTAGATGCGAGTGGACATCAAAGACAAAATAAAAGAAAAAAACAAAAACAACGGCCCTAACTACCAGAAGTCAACTAAAGCGATTACATGATGAACATGTTAAGCGACCAGACCCGGAGGACCAACAAGGACACAATCAAACGATGCGCCGTTTCTTGCCCCGTAGAAGGAAGGCCTCCATGTCCTCCCTGTTCTCCTCAGCAAGAGGCCCTGTGAAGGCAACCTGCAACTCATCAAAGGAGACCGCGTCTTCATGTTCGGACTCGACATCGATCCCGATTTTCTTCAGCAAGACCCTCCTAGCCCGAGCCTCCGGGTTTGGGTGTACATGCGTACCTGCTCTTTGCGGCAAGCCGCGCGCTACGCGCCCGGCATTAGCGAGGAGAATCGTTTTTGGCCTTGGTAGCGTCTTCCTCGGGACCGGTGTGGAAAGTATTGATGGCTCAAGTGGCCTCTTGAAGGAGGCCACGAACTCGTCAACCGACATCGGCTCGAAGAAGCCGTGCCATCATCGTCGCCCACGATCTGCGGGGCCCGGCATCGACATGGTACCGGGAAGTCGATACCCCGTACACGAGTCTCAGCGCAAGCTCGAAGTGCTCCTCAACCGGTGGCGGCGGGGCTGTGGCGCGGCGTTCCGGCGCTTGGCGCCCAACACGACGGCAGTGACTAGTGGATTGGCGAACTTCGGCCTCAACCAAGTACGCCCACCCCCATCGTCGCCGTAGCTATAGCTAGTGGAGGGCATCCACAGCCGCGACAGCCACCATAGGCGCGAAGCCGCCACCACCTCATCCAACATGGGATCGAAGACTCACTGCAACGCCGGGCGGCATAGCCCGACCAGGTCGAGCTCGGTACAACACCCGAGTTTCCGACCGCCGACCCGGAGGTTGTCCAACGACGTCGTGCCCGACCAACGACGGACCGGGCCCCCGCAACATGACATCGCCTTGAGTTGGCCATCCCCCGCTACCGATGCCGCACTCGAAGGTCGAGCCGGCGTTCGATGCCACGCCGAAGGCATGCTCGGCGTGGGTGCCTTCTTGAATTCGGGCGGGGGACACGCCGACACGCCTGATGGCGGATGGAGGCTCACCTAACGGAGGAGCGTGAAGCGAGAGCGGCACCGGGCGGCAAGGGTGGCCTCGTGTGGCGAGCAAAACAACGCCCACCAGCTCCGCACCGATCGCTGGCGTCTTTGTGTTGCTTTCGGCAAAGACGCAGCATCGGTGGCGATGGCCTGACGGCACGGAACCGGTCGGCATCGACGATAGGCCCCCGCCGTTCCGCTGGGGCACACGCCGGCCATCGCCCCGCGTAAGGCGTTGATGCACAGGTGCCTGCCGGTTGCCGCGACCAAAGGCGGCGGTGTGCGGGCAAACGCCGGGGCGTGGTGGCTGAGAGTCGCGCCTTCCCCGTCGACGCCGGGTGGCGACGCCGCGACGCCGGCTTGACCGCCGACCTGCGCACCGCATCCTCCACGCGGGCCGCATCGGTGGCGACCGCGACCTCCACCGCCCGGTGAAGCGCGCGGGTCTCTCTCGACCCTCGCGAGCCACTCAAGGCGACGGAACGCCAAAGAGGGCTCGCCGAGCGATCCTCCACGCCGGGGTGGTCTCGCCCGGCGTGTTGCTTTTGAGCCCCACGATCAGCACCGGGTGGAAGGCCGTGATGGGGAGAGCGAAGCTCGCGCCCGACCGCGACGCGAAGGTGAGGTAGAGCGGCGCAGGAACGGAGTCGCGAGCCATCAACGTTCTCCTCTTCGCCGACACGTGACGCACTCCGCCTCGCCGCCTAGGGACTTACGGCCGTCCAGGCGAGAGGGGTGGCACCGTCCCATCGCCAAACATCGCCGCATCGCTCGGTGTGGCCGAGAAGAGCCGGCCGCGGAGCCACGCGCGGTAGGTGCCAGCACGGCTCATGTTGCGGTGGCGGCGGACGCCGAGGGACGGTGGCGCGGGGGAAGGGGGCCCACGGGGAGAGGGCAAGACCGCGCCCGGGACAATTTATATGTAATTAAGCATAAAAGTGGCCACCGAGGTAGCCTCACTTCCATGATTAAGCGCATATAAACCCGGTATTCGGAAATCTCGAAGGATTTCAAACTTTCATCGATAAACAACCAAGGATCTTCAAAGTTCGGTCGCGTACATTCCACAAGTTACAACACATTTCAAATCCACATACATCGGAGTTCAAATAGCGTTATTACAATACCAAGTTCAAATAGTAGCGGAAGCAAATAGTTTTGAAACAAAGTACCAACATAAGCTTAGATAATAGTGCCACTTAAAGTCATCCCCCTTAAAAGCACAAGATGGGGAAAGGAGTCCGCCTTGCCCTAGGCAATCACTCATCATCACCGCCGGGATACAAACACGCCTTGCAATAACCATGGAACACTTGGCCATCGCAACAATGGGAAATAAAACCCCGAATGCGGGGAATGTACTCGGCTAGACTTACCCATCTTAAACCAAAAATAAATGACTCCAAGGATTATGTTTGGCTATATGGTGGATCCGGGTGACTCACATTTTATAGAGTAAGAGTAGAGATTAATTATTAAGCCTATCTATTTCAGGTTTAACCAAATTAAATTATTGCTCTTGATTAGCAACATTATTAAGATATACTCGAATTATTTAGCAACAAGTAAAGATTATCCGATTCACATATGATTCATTCTTGTAGCAACATACATAACCATAAATTACCATCATTAATGTAAAACTCTGATTGCCGCGGAGACAATCGGTTTCTCACTTTGTCGGGAGAGATGGCGACTCGAATCGATTACTACCGGTACGGGGAACAATACCATATCACAAACCCGGCATACTTTGCAAGAGCAGCCATAGGTCACCTTTGGAACTGTTCGGGTGCGTATCGCTGGCGTGGCGGCAACCCCTCATCGGGAACCAACCGAGGCGCGGGTAGCTCAAGCCGTGCTTGCCCACGGTCACGTTCGTGTCCCCCGCACATCCTTCCTTCCTCCATGAGGGCGTTAAACGCCACGCGTGCGGCCCGACCCGTTCTACTCGGCCGTGGTTCAACGACTCGGCGGAACCTACTAAGTGATAGGTGCTTTCAAATCCGAATGAACTTCCGACAAAGTAACAGTCCTTAATCGATTACTGAGGCACGGAGGACCACAAATTCCGTCCGGTCTAGTTATCAAGTTTTATACCATTGGTTATGACTCATCTACTATGTAGTCACCATGTGACTAACCATCATCCAAATCCAATGTAAGTGACCGGAAATCACTTAACTAAAGCAACCATCATTACCCGAGTATACTTAACCTAGACTTATCAATAGGATAGGGTAACAAGGTAGACAAGGATATATTGTGCATCAACGGTACCAAACAACTCCTATACCTAATGCATCAAAACATAAGAGACGCAAGATAATTTCATTTGGAAAGCATAGGAAAGGACAAAGATGCACGGGGCTTGCCTTTCACAAAGGTGGTTGGGAAGTGATGTGGGCACTCGGGCAGCTCGATGATCGACTCGTCTCCTCCCGTGGGACCTTTCGGGTGCACCCGAGATGATGAAGCTCGGCCTCCCGCTCCTCGGTCTCCACTTGAACTAGCTCCTCCGATCCCGATATGATGCATATGCGAGAGTGAATATGGTGAATGCACGATTAGCAAAGGATTTATGTATGCATAATGATGAATGATCATAGTAGGTGCATATCTCTTCCGCTGTAGAGAGGCTAACTATTACCCAAACAAACCATGCAAATCACCATCATCACATACACCTATGTAAACCATTCTATTCAAAGCATCGCATATCACCACGAAAAAAGCACACAACTTGAGTTCCGTAGCTTTCGAAATATAGCAAACAATTAGTCGTTGGAAAGCTTAGGAAATTATCTAACACTCCATCACACTCGTACCAGCAGATTCTAACTTCTACTGTACTCAAAACAGCAAGCTAGCAGATCTGTTCTAGAGAGACAAGACAATCATGCACAAGCTATATCTCTCAAACTATAAGAGTAAATATTACCAAACTTGAACCAGCAAGCAAAAAGAGATCATTATGCATCCTACAAACCTTCTGATCATCATAAAAGATAAATTAATTTGCATGAAAAGATAACTACCAAATAAAACATTACCTAGAAATACATAACAAGCAATATAGGGTAATTCAAATATACACTCAATGTAGAAAAGCATGGAACCAGCAAACTAACTTTACTAGCAGTTTCTAAACATGATAAAAACATAAAGTTTAACTCCTTTTTATTTTTACCATATGGTCATCATGCATTTACTAAACATTTTCCTTGCACTAGAAAAGGAACAAATATGCAAGCTCTTCCTAAAAATCTACAAACATTGCAGGAGCATTCCACTGGTATCACAAGACTCCCACAAAAATTTCACTGCAAGAACATGCATCTATCATTCTACACATAAATGACAAGCTAGCACAAAATATAGGCATGAAAAGACTTTTGTATTATGAAAAGTGTGGAACCACAGAATTATTTCCACTTTTCATCACATTACAGCAAGAAAAGCATGCACAAAAAATTATCATGGCGGAAATCCTAGTAATTATTTTATTATGAATTTCCAAAGAACATAGCATAAATGGCACATAAATCCAAACTGCTATTTCCACCACATAACATAGGGTCAACTTTATTTTTCCTGGACAGAGCATGGCAAAACATGACTACAGAAACAATAATCACATTTTTCGCATGCACCATTCACCAGATATGCATTTACTCTATTTACTTGCAATTAATGGCACAAAATAGAACAAAATATAAAAGTACAGAAAACATGCCATTTCATATTTTTACATTGTAGATCTACTCACAAGGATCACAACAAAATTTGTCCCACTCAATTCCAAGCCAAAATGAGAGAGATATGGATTTTACAAGTTGGAACCGAAGTTTTCGAAAAAGAAAAACGAAAAGAAAAGTTGCTGCCACCTGGGCCCCGCGGCGTCAGCGACCAGAGGCAGAGCACCGGCGGCTCGACGGCGGCCCTCGCCGGGCGGTGACCAAACCGCCAACCAAGTACATCAAACGATTCGCAACGACGAGATCTATCGATTGGTACCCTTGGTGCGCGCTAATTTGGATCTGTGGCATGTGCAGCGGGCGGACGGCGGCGGCGGCGCAGCGGCGGCGGCGCTGCTGTTCGAGGTCGTGGCGGCGCAAACCAGCGTGAGCATCAGCTGCGCGACATCGAGGCGATGCGAATCCCCTACCTACTCGCTCAAAATGATGGCGGACGACACTTTCGGGCGCACAAGACGGGCGGCGGCCGTGAGCTCGTCGGCGGCGGCTGTGTTCGGGAAAACGGCGGCGCTATTCGTCGTTCCACTTCAGACCTAGCTAGAGCACACAACCGCGAACTCAAGACGCAAGAAACGGCGAATAAAACGGCCAAGAATCGCGACGGGGCGAGCTCGGCCGACCGTGGCGGCCATGGCGGCCCGAGGTCCGCGAGCGAAAAACCCAAAACGCCGGCTCTACCTTGCGTTTTACCTTTTTCGAAGGTGCAGGCTTGTAGATCAAGGAGAGGCGGAGCTGTGGGTGGAGTTTGGGGCGGTTTTGCGCGGCTGTGCGCGAAGCTAGGCGGCGGCGGCGGCAATGGCAGCCATGGCGGCGCTTTTTGCCGCCCTCGTTCGCTGGCCGGAGGTGGATGGCGAGATGGGGCGAGTGGAGTGGAGTGTCGGGAGGCAGAGGCAAGGGTTGGACGGGCTTTAAGTGGCCGGTCGGTCGAGTGGAGGATGTCGACACTCCATGGCGGCGCCGCCACGTTGCCATCGCTGGTTGGGGAAGAAGGGCGGTGGCCTCGCTGCCATCGACATTGCTACTGTTTTTGCTCCGTATAAACGAAAAACCGTTCAAAATTTCCAAAAACTTTCTATACATGAAATGTTCAGAATTTCATAAGCTACAATTCATTCAATTGGAGTTTCTTCAAATTCCCAACAGAATTTGAACCACGATCAATCAAAGACAGTCAACGCAAAGATGCTCTTTTGAAATTCAAATTTAAATTGGCATTACTTTGACCTGGCTGTTTGGGCTGTTTTGAAGACTTTATAAAGATTTTCATGAGATGCAACCTGAACACCAATTGTTCCACAAGAAAAGTACTACACTTTGTATATAGAAACTTTTGCCAAAAACCAATTTATCATGCACTTTCGAAGAGGTTTCCAAAATCATTTCAAAGGGTCAAACTAAGTTGACCAGCCCTAAAGACACTTAATTGGGTGACATGGTCCACACAAACATTGCTCCAAAACATCATCTAAACATAAATAAACATAATTAAGGGTCAAACAATGAATCATGCAATCATTTCATACACACACATGGCATAACAAGGAAAATTAAGCATTTCTAAGCATAAAATAAAACATGGCATGATTGCATGTATGCTAATGATGCTTATGCTCATGTAATGCATATGATAATGACATGATTAACACCGGGGTGTTACAAATTCTTCCCCCCTTAAGAAAATCTCGTCCCGAGATTTGTTAGTCTCTTGACCGGTCCTTATAAAAAACGCAGGATAAACCTCTCGAAGATACTCTTGCCTTCCCACGTAGCATCATTCTCACCATGATTGCTCCAAAGAATCTTGTATAGCTTCACAACTTTGTTACGAGTTGCCCTTTCTTTGGTGTCTAAAATTTGAACTGGTTTCTCAATATAGGTCAAGTCTATGTCAACTTCAATATCTCTATTTGGGACATGTTCCTCAGGCACTCTTAAGCATTTCTTCAATTGTGACACATGAAAGACACTAAAAATTGACTTCATCTCTCGAGGTAACTGTAATTGATAAGCCACTTTCCCTTTCCTCGCAATGATGCGATAAGGCCCTACAAATCTTGGTGCTAGCTTCCTCTTAACTCCAAAGCGTTGCACTCCCTTCATTGGTGACACCTTGAGGTAAACGTAATCACCAATTTTAAACTCCAATGGTTTGCGGCGTTTATCAAGATAGCTTTTCTCGACGGGCTTGTCTTTGCGGCCATATGTTGCCGAATAGTTCTAACTTTCTGCTCTGCTTCATCGATGAAGTCGATGCCATAATATGTCCTATCCCCGGCTTCTACCCAATTCAAAGGTGTTCTACACTTTCTTCCATACAAGGCTTCAAATGGTGCCATCTTAATACTTGCTTGGTAACTGTTGTTGTAGGAGAATTCTGCAAATGGTAGCCATTTGTCCCAAGGGCCTTTAGCAGATAACACACATGCCCTTAGCATATCTTCTAGGATTTGATTCACGCGTTCTGTTTGCCCTGTAGATTGAGGGTGATATGCAGAACTGCGAACTAAGATGGTACCCAACTCTTCTTGTAGACGTTCCCAAAAACGATTCATCCATTGCGACCCTCTATCTCGATCCAATTTTTCTAGGTACTCCATGCGCACGCGTACTACTTGCGCAAAGTAGATATCAAAGATACTCATGAGACCGATAAGTGGTCTTGATAGGAATAAAATGAGCTTGACTTAGTTAGGCGATCCACAATTACCCATATAGAGTCAAAACCCTTTGGGTGCGTGGAAGTCCAACTATAAAGTCCATGCTTATTTCTTCCCACTTCAGTTGGAATAGGCAACGGTTGTAAAAGTCCTGCAGGTTTCAAGTGAATTGCCTTGACTCTACAACAGTTGTCACATTTGGCAACAAAAGCTGCGATTTCCTTTTTCATCTTGGTCCACCAAAAACGTGGCTTCAGATCTTGGTACATTTTACTACTTCCAGGATGGATAGATAACTTTGAAGAATGTGCTTGAGATAAGATTTGATTTTCGAGCTCTCTATCTTTTCGGCACTACTAGCCGATCATCATCAAACCATAACACATCATTCTCATCTACTCTAAAGTGTTGGCTTGGTTGCATCTTTATCTTTTCTTTGATGAAATGTATACCTCTATCTGTCTTCTGGCCTTCAATAATACGACTTTGAAGTGAACTAGTAACAGTGATATTATGTAGGACTGTTGGGTGCAAAAGATTAAAGCTTTCTTCCAACAATGGTTCTACCAAACTATAATGTGCTTTTCGGCTCAAGGCGTCTGCAACGACATTCGCCTTGCCCGGGTGGTAATGTACTTCCAAATTGTAGTCCTTTATCAGCTCTAGCCATCTTCTCTGTCTCATGTTTAGCTCATCTTGGGTGAAGATATACTTTAGACTCTTGTGATCGGTATAAATATGGCACACATTACCAAGCAGATAATGGCGCCAAATCTTCAAAGCATGCACTACAGCTGCCAATTCCAAATCATGTGTTGGGTAATTAACCTCATGTTTCCTTAATTGTCGTGAGGCATAAGCAATTACCCGTCCTTCTTGCATTAGGACACACCCTAAGCCTGTACCACATGCATCACAAAACACATCGAACGGTTTCTCTATGTCTGGCTGTGCAAGCACTGGAGCAGTTGTTAACAACTCTCGTAGAGTACGAAAAGCTGTCTCACACTCCTCTGTCCAAACAAACTTCTCATCCTTTTGTAGCAAACTTGTCATAGGCTTGGCAATCTTAGAGAAATCTGGTATGAATCGTCGATAGTACCCAGCTAAACCAAGAAAACTCCGAACTTCATGGACTGAAGTTGGTGCCTTCCAATCCATAACTTCTTTTACTTTACTGGGATCTACCGAAATACCCTCTTCTGACAAGATATGACCAAGAAATTGCACCTTGTTCAACCAAAACTCACATTTGCTAAACTTAGCATACAGGTGATGATCTCTTAATCTTTTTAACACTATCCTCAAGTGCTTCTCATGGTCTTCTTCATTCTACGAATATACCAAAATGTCATCAATAAACACAACCACAAATTTATCCAACTCGGGCATGAATACCGAATTCATTAGGTACATGAAGTGGGAAATTTTGGAGCGTTTGTCAAGCCAAAGGACATGACAAGATACTCATATAAGCCATATCTTGTAGAGAATGCGGTCTTTGGAACATCTTGTGGCCCGATCTTGATTTGATGGTAGCCCGAACGAAGATCGATCTTGGAGAAAACTTTAGCTTTTGATAATTGATCAAAGAGAATGTCAATGCGGGGCAAAGGATATTTGTTCTTGATTGTCACCGCATTGAGTGGTCGGTAGTCCACACACATCCTCAATGATTGATCTTTCTTCTTCACAAATAGGGCAGGACATCCCCATGGTGATGAACTTGGTCGGATTAAACCCTTGTCCAACAACTCTTGCAACCTGGACCTTCAACTCAGCTAACTCATTTGGTGGCATCCTATAGGGTCTCCTAGAGATAGGTGCTGTTCCTGGCACTAATTCTATGGCAAACTCCACATCCCTATCTGGTGGTAATCCTGGCAACTCTTCAGGAAAGACATCCGGAAATTCACATACCACCTGGTATATCTGAGATACTAGTAACTTGTAAAGCAGCAGAGACACGATTCAGATTAGGTTTTGGGGAAGGATTATCGATGTGCTTTCCTATCTCGGGGATCTTTCAAAATAATTACTCTATTTAGAGTGTCTATAATTGCTCCCCAATTTTTCATCCAATTCATTCCCAGAATGACATCCAAACTCAAACCGGGTAATACTATCAGAGAAGTCACTATTTCTAAACTCCCAATCTTAATCCTTACATCCCTTACTATCTGCTTAGTAAGCTGATCAGCCCCTGCCGAACTAATACGGTACCCATATCCCAATTCGGATATCTTTTCATTATGCTCGTGCAAATGCTTGACTCATAAATGAATGTGATGATCCGTAATCAAACAAAACAACAGGAAGTATGATCATTGACTAGGCACGTACCGCCAGCGATTACGGTCTCTCCCTCTGGAACTTCTCAAAGACTAGTGTAGTGAGCTTGCCCAAAGTTTTGCCTGTTGGGTCCATTCTTCCTCGGGTGAGGGCAATTCCTAGAGAAGTGTCCGGCTTCCCCAGATTATAGCAGTTTGTGGTGGGTAGGAGGTCTCAGAGCCCGCATTACGGAAATCTTCCCCTTTGGCACGCGGGTGTAACATAGGATTTCTTGTCTTGTGGATTCCCAAATTGTGGCTTCTTCTCGGGGTGGTGCATACCGCGATCAGGTCTGCGGTGGTGGACGATACCGAATCTGAACGGCGAGCAAATGGACCATTGTTACGAGTTGAGCTCCCTTCAAATGACCTCTTCTTGTTCTTGGTAGCGAGAATAGATGTTGTTATTGTTCTCACGGGAAAGACAATCACTCACAAAGGCGTGAAAAGTCTCCCTGAATGAAGCTCCCATGGTCTTTTGCATCTTTGCATTGAGCCCTCTCTTGAAACTAGCCAACTTCTTGGCCTCTGTGTCCACAAACTCGGGGCATAGCGAGGCATTGTTGAAAGCTTGGAGATACTCGATCCACGATCATGTTGCCCCGTGTCAACTTCATGAATTACGCTACCTTCATGGTTATTACCCCGGGAGGAATGTAGGCCTCACGAAAAAGCCGTCGTGAACCTAGCCCAAGTAATAGGTTGATTAACCTGGGTAGGTAGCACGGTGGTGAGTCCACCATATCCCTATTTGGTCCTTCCAAAAGGTGAGCGGCATACTCGGTCTTCAATTCTTGATCCAAGCGAAGCGCATCGAAACTTGTTCTCCATAGTGTTAACCCATTCATCAGCCTCCAAAGGTTCTTTAGCTTCACTGAAGCTAGGTGGTTTGGTGTTCATGAAGTCCTTAAAGGAGCTGTACTGATTGACCTCTTCACGGCGACCTCCACCGCCATGCTCAGTGTTGCGCGAGATGTTGCGCAACTCTCCCAGAAACTGGTTGAAGAATTGTTCCTGGTTTATGGGAGGAGCTGGTGGTGGTTGCTGGCTCCCTCCAGCGCCCGAACGTGTCTGAGGCATCTGCACAATCCAAACCAACGATAATTATTAAATGATGTTGCCACAGCGTACACGCATCGAACTTAAAGTTACACAGAATTTATTGAGAGAATAAATTCATCCAATAAATATAGGTAACAATAATTCAATAACATTTACACACATCATAAGAATAATTACAATCAGTATGAGTCATGTATCCATAATAAATTCTCCATCCATTAATAATTTATTAAGGTCTCAAATGGTATTCAATAGAGTATGATAAATGAGCCATTACAATGATCCAAAAGATCCATCTTGGAACTAAAAGTCTTCACTAAATGATTTGGCTAGCAATAAAGCTAAGATACATGTTGCAACAAGGGCGCTGAGATGCCTAATAATCTAGCGCACAACTAAGGAGAAGAATCATCTTGGCGGTTGCCCCGGGAAGCATATCGACATGTAGCCTTTGTCTCCATCATTCTTGTCATCACTGTCATCTTCTAAGGACTCATATGCATCTTGGGGCTGAACACCCATGTCCTCCTTGTGATGCTCATCATCTAAAAGTGGAACAACTGGATAGAGCACATAGTACAACCTATAGTACTCCTCAGTGAGGTGAGTGATGTCTGACAATGGTGCAAAGGCCATCTGTAGCAAGATTTGGGAAGTTGTGTGAGATTTAGGTTTAGATAGATCATTTTTAACAAAAGGGACAAGTACTTTATAAGGGAAGGAAGTGAATGCATGAATGTCATGATGATAATTATTAAACATGATGCATGAGCGTAACTTACGCCCTCACGTAATTAGGAAAGATTAGCTACTATTCGTTATAGGCGGTGGCACATCCAACATTCTCTCAAAAGAAAATAAATCGTAGCTAGTCGATCTACACGTTTTGCGTAGTTAGTGTACCTGCAGTTTCATTTCAGCCCTCACAATATGTTTATGCAATGCATGAATTTAAATTGCATATACCTTCTTCGTCTACCAGACGGCATCGCACAACGGGCGGAAAAACACATTTTACACCCGGCACACCTGTATACCCATACACAAGTCTGGGGGCACTACCCGACATGGAGCTCTCAAAAGGTTTTATTTCCCCCCCCCTAGACCGGGCGGTTGTCCGATCATGCTCTCACAGCTCACATCTTACCTTGGGCGTAGAGGCATTGAACATCATTACGGGGGGCGTAGAGGTATTTTGATCCATACATGACTACTCAAGTGAGTAGCCCGTACTCACCGGCCGCACGGCAACCCAAAGATAAACAACAAAATATGATGCATGATCCACCCCAAGTTAGTAAAGCCACCTAATAGTCCTTAATTGGGCATAATGGATCGACCATGGCACTAGTAATTTTTCGCAACTTTTACTCACACCTATAAAAACATTTTATTTGGCAAGTAACTTTTGCAAACTCAATGACTTTTTATTTATAAAATACACTTGTATGAGTGTAAACACTGAACCTTGCTCCGATGCCGGTATGTGAATGAGCCGACCAATTTATATGTAATTAAGCATAAAAGTGGCCACCGAGGTAGCCTCACTTCCATGATTAAGCGCATATAAACCCGGTATTCGAAATCTCGAAGGATTTCAAACTTTCATCGATAAACAACCAAGGATCTTCAAAGTTCGGTCGCGTACATTCCACAAGTTACAACACATTTCAAATCCACATACATCGGAGTTCAAATAGCGGTTCTTACAATACCAAGTTCAAATAGTAGCGGAAGCAAATAGTTTTGAAACAAAGTACCAACATAAGCTTAGATAATAGTGCCACTTAAAGTCATCCCCGCAAAAAAGCACAAGATGGGGAAAGGAGTCCGCCTTGCCCTAGGCAATCACTCATCATCACCGCCAGGATACAAACACGTCTTGCAATAACCATGGAACACTTGGCCATACGCAACAATGGGAAATAAAACCCGATGCGGGAATGTACTCAGCTAGACTTACCCGTCTTAAACCAAAAATAAATGACTCCAAGGATTATCTTTGGCTATATGGTGGATCGGCCGACTCACATTTTATAGAGTAAGAGTAGAGATTAATTATTAAGCCTATCTATTTCAGGTTTAACCAAATTAAATTACTGCTCTTGATTAGCAACATTATTAAGATATACTCGAATTATTTAGCAACAAGTAAAGATTATCCGATTCACATATGATTCATTCTTGTAGCAACATACATAACCATAAATTACCATCATTAATGTAAAACTACGATTGCCGCGGAGACAATCGGTTTCTCCTTTGTCCGGGAGAGATGGCGACTCGAATCGATTACTACCCGGTGAGGGGAACAATACCATATCACAAACCCGGCATACTTTGCAAGAGCAGCCATAGGTCACCTTTGGAACTGTTCGGGGTACGTATCGCGGGCGTGGCGGCAACCCCCTCATCAGGAACCAACCGAACTGCCAGGTAGCTCAAGCCGTGCTTGCCCACGGTCACGTTCGTGTCCCCGCACATCCTTCCTTCCTCCATGAGGAGCGTTAAACGGCCACGTGCCGGCCCGACCCAGTTCTACTCGGCTTCGTGGTTCAACGACTCGGCGGAACCTACTAAGTGATAGGTGCTTTCAAATCCGAATGAACTTCCGACAAAGTAATCAGATCCTTAATCGACACGCACGGAGGACCACAAATTCCGCCCGGTCTAGTTATCAAGTTTTATACCATTGGTTATGACTCATCTACTATGTAGTCACCATGTGACTAACCATCATCCAAATCCAATGTAAGTGACCGGAAATCACTTAACTAAAGCAACCATCATTACCTGAGTATACTTAACCTAGACTTATCAATAGGATAGGGTAACAAGGTAGACAAGGATCTATTGTGCATCAACGGTACCAAACAACTCCTATACCTAATGCATCAAAACATAAGAGACGCAAGATAATTTCATTTGGAAAGCATAGGAAAGGACAGCATGCACGGGGCTTGCCTTTCACAAAGGTGGTTGGGAAGTGATCTGGGCACTCAGGCAGCTCGATGATCGACTTCGTCTCCTCCCGTGGGACCTTCCGGGTGCACTCCGAGATGATGAAGCTTCGGCCTCCCGCTCCTCGGTCTCCACTTGAACTAGCTCCCGATCCCGATATGATGCATATGCGAGAGTGAATATGGTGAATGCACGATTAGCGAAGGATTTATGTATGCATAATGATGAATGATCATAGTAGGTGCATATCTCTTCCGCTGTAGAGAGGCTAACTATTACCCAAACAAACCATGCAAATCACCATCATCACATACACCTATGTAAACCATTCTATTCAAAGCATCGCATATCACCACGAAAAAGCACACAACTTGAGTTCCGTAGACTTCGAAATATAGCAAACAATTAGTCGTTGGAAAGCTTAGGAAATTATCTAACACTCCATCACACTCGTACCAGCAGATTCTAACTTCTACTGTACTCAAAACAGCAAGCTAGCAGATCTGTTCTAGAGAGACAAGACAATCATGCACAAGCTATATCTCTCAAACTATAAGAGTAAATATTACCAAACTTGAACCAGCAAGCAAAAGAGATCATTATGCATCCTACAAACCTTCTGATCATCATAAAAGATAAATTAATTTGCATGAAAAGATAACTACCAAATAAAACATTACCTAGAAATACATAACAAGCAATATAGGGTAATTCAAATATACACTCAATGTAGAAAAGCATGGAACCAGCAAACTAACTTTACTAGCAGTTTCTAAACATGATAAAAACATAAAGTTTAACTCCCTTTTTATTTTTACCATATGGTCATCATGCATTTACTAAACATTTTCCTTGCACTAGAAAAGGAACAAATATGCAAGCTCTTCCTAAAAATCTACAAACATTGCAGGAGCATTCCACTGGTATCACAAGACTCCCACAAAAATTTCACTGCAAGAACATGCATCTATCATTCTACACATAAATGACAAGCTAGCACAAAATATAGGCATGAAAAGACTTTGTATTATGAAAAGTGTGGAACCACAGAATTATTTCCACTTTTCATCACATTACAGCAAGAAAAGCATGCACAAAAATTATCATGGCGGAAATCCTAGTAATTATTTTATTATGAATTTCCAAAGAACATAGCATAAATGGCACATAAATCCAAACTGCTATTTCCACCACATAACATAGGGTCAACTTTATTTTTCCTGGACAGAGCATGGCAAAACATGACTACAGAAACAATAATCACATTTTTCGCATGCACCATTCACCAGATATGCATTTACTCTATTTACTTGCAATTAATGGCACAAAATAGAACAAAATATAAAAGTACAGAAAACATGCCATTTCATATTTTTACATTGTAGATCTACTCACAAGGATCACAACAAAATTTGTCCCACTCAATTCCAAGCCAAAATGAGAGAGATATGGATTTTACAAGTTGGAACCGAAGTTTCGGAAAAAGAAAAACGAAAAGAAAAGTTGCTGCCACCTGGGCCCCCCGCGTCAGCGACCAGAGGCAGAGCACCGGCGGCTCGACGGCGGCCCCTCGCCCGGCGGTGACCAAACGGCCAACCAAGTACATCAAACGATTCGCGAACGGCGAGATCTATCGATTGGTACCCTTGGTGCGCGCTAATTTGGACTGTGGCATGTGCAGCGGGCGGACGGCGGCGAGCAGCGCGGCGGCGGCGGCGGCGCTGCTGCCGAGGCCGTGGGCGGCGCAAACCAGCGTGAGCATCAGCTGCGCGACATCGAGGCGTGCGAATCCCCTACCTACTCGCTCAAAATGATGGCGGACGACACTTTCGACCGCAAGACTGGCGGCGGCCGTGAGCTCGTCGGGCGGCGGCTGTGAAATCGAAAACGGCGGCGCTATTCGTCGTTCCACTTCAGACCTAGCTAGAGCACACAACCCGCGAACTCAAGACGCAAGAAACGGCGAATAAAACGGCCAAGAATCGCCGCGGGCGAGCTCGGCCGACCGGGCGCCATGGCGGCTCCGAGGTCCGGCGAGCAGAAAACCCAAAACGCCGGCTCTACCTTGCGTTTTCTACCTTTTTCGAAGGTGCAGGCTTGTAGATCAAGGAGAGGCGGAGCTGTGGGTGGAGTTTGGGGCGGTTTTTGCGCGGCTGTGCGCAAGCTAGGCGGCGGCGGCGGCAATGGCAGCCATGGCGGCGCTTTTGCTGCCCTCGTTTCGCTATTTGGAGGTGGATGGCGAGATGGGGCGAGTGGAGTGGAGTGTCGGGCGGACAGAGGCAAGGGTTGGGACGGGCTTTAACTTTCGGTCGGTCGAGTGGAGGATGTCGACACTCCATGGCGGCGTCGGCCACGTTGCCATCGCTGGTTGGGGAAGAAGGGCGGTGGCCTGCTGCCATCGACATTGCTACTGTTTTTGCTCCATTACAACGAAAACCGTTCAAAATTTCCAAAAACTTTCTATACATGAAATGTTCAGAATTTCATAAGCTACAATTCATTCGATTGGAGTTTCTTCAAATTCCCAACAGAATTTGAACCACGATCAATCAAAGACAGTCAACGCAAAGATGCTCTTTTGAAATTCAAATTTAAATTGGCATTACTTTGACCTGGCTGTTTGGGCTGTTTTGAAGACTTTATAAAGATTTTCATGAGATGCAACCTGAACACCAATTGTTCCACAAGAAAAGTACTACACTTTGTATATAGAAACTTTTTGCCAAAAACCAATTTATCATGCACTTTCGAAGAGGTTTCCAAAATCATTTCAAAGGGTCAAACTAAGTTGACCAGCCCTAAAGACACTTAATTGGGTGACATGGTCCACACAAACATTGCTCCAAAACATCATCTAAACATAAATAAACATAATTAAGGGTCAAACAATGAATCATGCAATCATTTCATACACACACATGGCATAACAAGGAAAATTAAGCATTTCTAAGCATAAAATAAAACATGGCATGATTGCATGTATGCTAATGATGCTTATGCTCATGTAATGCATATGATAATGACATGATTAACACCGGGGTGTTACAGCCTGGAGGTGGCCGCCCGGCGTCTGGCTGACTTCCGGCGGGCTGGGTTGAGTGGGGGCTCGAGGGGAGGCGTGCTCGCCGCGGGACGCCGGAACTCCTCCGAGAACACCATGGATGGGTAGATCAGGCCTGGGGGAGTGCGGATCCGGGAGGGGAAGGGGAGGGAAGGGTGCTGGGAGGGGAGATCGACGGAGGGGGGCAGGAGGCGCGCCGTCGCCATGGGGAGGGGCGAGCGGTCGGGAGGGTCCTCGTCCATCCTGTTCCTTGCAGAATGCAGACCAGGCAATCTATGTCCTTGCTCTATCTAAGATCTTTAATTGGCCATATAATTCACCTCACTCTTCAATGCTCCTCCCAAGACTATCAAAACATCGGATAAGATCAATAGTAGCAACACAAAACACAATTGGTTGGCTTCGCCCGGCGGGACTGACGAGTGACGACGTCCAAATCTTGATGTTTCTGTTGTACTACAAGTCGACGTTGTCATCCTCGTCTTCGTAGTCCGGCTCATGGTCCTCCCTCTTCAGTCCATTTCAATCTTCTTCAATCCTCATCAAACCCACCAAACCGAACAAGGATTGAGGTAGGCTCCTGGTGCGGTGCAAAGATGGTGGTTTGGGATGATGCTCCTCATGCCACTAGGCATGGCGGACATAGCAGGTGGCGATGCTGGCGTCGGGACAAGGATCCGCTGGTCAATGGAGAGGAGGGAGACGACAGCCTTTAATTTTTAAATATAATGATAGCATATGCTGGTTTAATTATATTTTGTTTACCTGCTCCTATCCTAGTTAATTATTGTGTCAGAATCGTGCTTGTCTAATTAAACTTGTCCTCTTGCTTTCTCAAGGTACCTCATCGTGATTGATGACTTGAGGACAGAATACTGGAATGCCATTAAAAATGCCTTCCCTAAAGACACAGGAGTGAGCAGCAGGGTGATCGTGACCACGGCGATTCACTCCATTGCAAACGCCTGCAGTGCTGACAATGGCCATGTTTACATAATGAGAGCTCTCAACGAGAATCAATCAAAAGAACTATTCTTCAAACAAACCTCCTTGGAAGAATACGCACCTGCAGAACAGGTCATGAAGAAATGTGATGGCCTACCGCTTGCCCTTGTCACCACCGCCCAGCTCTTGCAGAGCAAATGCCAGATGACACCAGCAGGCTGTGCAAAACTCTGCCGCTACATGGGCGATCAGTTGGAGGACGAGGAGACCTTAGCGAGGTTGAAACATGTCCTTCTCCAGAACTACTCCAGTCTTCCTGGCTATGCCCTCAAGGCCTGCTTGCTGTATCTGAGCATTTTCCCAAGTGGCCATCCGATCAAGAGGAAACGCCTGATAAGACGGTGGTTGGCTGAAGGATTTGTTGAAGCAGACCATCGTCGTAGCGCCATGGAGGTTGCTACAGATAACTTCAAGGCGCTCATGGACCGGAGTATCATCCAGCACATTGATGTCAGCAACGACACAGAAGCAAAGACATGCCGCACTCATGGCATGATGCTCGAGTTCATTCTGCAGAAGTCCATCAGTGAGAATTTCATCACCTCGCTATATGATCAAGCTCGCCTACCAGATAAGATCCGCCGGCTCTCCCTACATCCCAAAGGTACTGGTTCTGCAAGGGATAAAGCAAACTCAGGCATTGATTTTTCTCTTGTCCGATCCCTGACAATCTTTGGAGAAATTGGCCCACATATTCTGGAATTTTGTAAATACAAGCTGCTGCGAGTTTTGGATCTTGAAGAATGTGAAGCCTTGAAGGATGAGCATCTGAAGAAGATATCCAACCTGTCCATGCTCAGGTATCTCAGCCTTGGGGAAACATTACTGCCATTCCCAAGGAGATCTCAAATCTTAAGTTTCTGGAAACACTCGATACAAGAAGAGTGAAGACAGATATTATTCCTATACCCATAGAAGTTCTGAAGCTTCCATGCTTGATCCATCTGCTTGGTGTTTTTAGCCTCCCGGATGTACGTCAACAGGAAATGAGCAACCTGCAGTCCTTTCTGTCAAAGAAGGGCACCTTGGAGACACTGGCAGGATTTGTCGTTGACCAGAGCACAGAGTTCCCGCAGCTCATGATGCATATGAACAGATTGACGAAGGTGAAACTGTGGTGTCAGTCCACTGAAGATGGCAATAACAACTTCACTCACCTTTCGAGCGCTCTACAGGAGTTCATCCAGAAAGGCACCGACGTGAGCGATGCTCCCTCACTCTCCCTGAGCTTCGAGGGGTGCACGCAAGACTTTCTGGATTTTTACCCTGGAGGACAACTCCTGCTACCTCAGCTCGCTGAAGCTACATGGTCAGTTACGCAGCCTGCCTCTGTTCGTCACCAAGCTTGGCAGTGTCACCGAGCTGTGCCTTTCAACATCTGGTCAGCTGAGCAGGGATGTTCTTGCTTCCCTCAGCAACGTGCGTTCCATGCACTATCTCAAACTCATCTCAACTGAGCTCAACTTTGTCATAGAACAAGGGGCATTGAAAGCCCTGCGGCGCCTATGCATTGTGGCGCAGTCCATGGTTCGCCTAGAGAACCAGGAGGGTGCTCTGCCACACCTTGAGTCACTCTGCCTGCTTTGTAAAGGTCTGAATGGCCTTTGTGGAACCAGAATAGAGTTCCTCGGGCGTATTAAGGAGGTAGGTCTTGATGATGCAGTGAGCGAAGAAACGAGAAAGAAGTGGAAAGAAGCAGCAAGGAGCCACCCGAGACAACCTACCATTGGCCTTTTCAAGACGAAAGAGTTGATCGATGAGATGGATATTGGAGGTGAGGATAGAGAGGTTTCAAACATCCCTGCAGCAACATCTCCTGATGCTGAAAACCTGATGAAGCTTGACAATGGATCTGAGCCCTCTGTTGAGCACAGGAAACGGAAGTTTGGCGTGTTCTTTTTCAATCCCAGGAAGGCCAATGGCAAGATAAAAGCTGAGCTATCATGTAGTGGAAGCAGCCACGACGTCATTTCTACTTGAAACTTTGAAAGTGAGGGCCGTGCCTCTATGGATGTATATCATGTCTTGTTGCTTCGGCGTGGATCTGTCCTTGCTGATGTAACTGATTTGGTAGCTGCTGGTTTTAGTTCGCTCCATTTGGAAAACAAAACACCCATGTTTCTTTTTTTAAAACAAAAACTTCATGTAAGAGAACTCAATCCCTCTCTTCCAGATGATGAGATGAACTGATTAAATTGTATAGTTATTAAGTGTTGAGTTATGGTGCAGTTGTATGACAGTATGAGGATTGCCATCTTTGGTTACTTGCTACAGTTGCAGGAGCAGAATTGAGAATGCTATTTTGTGGAGTAGAACTGAGAATGCTAATTTGTAGTATACCCATGCTGCTTTATTAAAATCTGTTGGCTTTCAGATTGATGAATAAACTTGTATCGTGTGATTGGTGTTGTATAGAGTACAGACTAGTCTTGAGTCAAGTCGTGGACTTTATAAAGGAGTAGACTAGTAGGATTAGAGGAAGAGACTGCAGCCAAACTTCCGTCTGATTACGTTTTTTTCAGAAAAATTGACATAATTCTGCTCATGTTTGATTCCTTGTTATTATTTTTAATTCCTTGATCGGCAGTGCCCCTTCATTTCTTGTGTCTTCGTTTGCTTGTTTTATAAGCATCCCTAAAATGCTGCCGTGGCGTTATACGAGTGACATAGAGTATAGAAGTGTTTCTTTTCACAAGTGGAATAAATGAAAGAATTTTGAAGTTTAATACACGTTTTGGAGTTGGGCACAAAAAATGAAGACATAGATGAAATGAAAATTCTTACTTTTTTAAGTTGTGGCATGTGAATGAAGTTAATTAATGATGAAATTAGGAAGGATAAGACCAAAAACAATAGGCTCAAGTTACCAACAAGAACAAGTATTTTGGAAATAGTAGAGAAGAGTATAGAATAAATATTTTGAATATAGGGCTACATTGCTATGCCTATATCTGAAGCATGTTTTTGTGGCATTCTACATATCAATTGAATGCTCTCCACCATAGATTGTGGTGCCTTGTTTGGCATATGGTATGAAGGATCAGACACCAAAGAGACACTCTAAAACAGACCCGTGAGATTCGTTATACTACTGCAAATATATTGGCGAACCCATTGGCAATACGAAAGCAAATTAGTTTTCAGGAACTAAACAGCCTTGCTCAGTTACTGCTTCTGTTTCTAGCAGGTCTATATGAAATTATGTATTCACATTGCCTAAAATTTAACAAATATCTATTACCTATTGATCCTGGCATCCCACGAACAAAGAATTCAGCCGGATGAAAAGATGGTAGCCAATATTGGAAGCATTGGGTGACAAGCCAAGTCCTGAAATTCCTGCCACGCACAGCAAGTCTGAAAATTTTTTGGCACCAACATTAGCATAGAATAACTCTTTGATCTATCAGCAGCATTACAAAGGCAGAAGTGCACATATCTTGGCATGTACAGGCAGATTATAGCATAGAACCAAGACTAAAAGCAGCACTAATTGGAGTTCGCCATGACAGCTGAGTTGGAACCTGGCAGGCTTGGCGGTGCTGCCCTTGTTAAAGACTGAAAGCAACAGCCCTGCAGTGTTCGCCAAGCAAACACTGCTGCAGCACAGGTATCTGAATCTGGCACATTCGTTCTAGCCTGTACAAGTGCAAGGCACTGCCAGGTTCTTCATCAGATGCTGCCATGGTGGTCGAGTTAAACTTCAGGCAGACTGCCAACCTCTAGACTCTGGGTGCCTCTCCACCCATCAGCAATCTGCATCAGCATACAGATGTTGGCACAGGAGAGTCACCCAGCAAGCCACAAAATTGTCGATTTATCATTGCTGGACATGAAAATTACATTCATGAATGCTTTGGCAAAGAAGGGCACAGATGCTGATGCTTATACACTGATCACTTTCTTCTGTCTCCTCTGATATTTTGTTCGAACCTGCAGTTACTTGCCTTCTGTCAGAACCAGTATCAGAATCTATGAAATACACTGGCCCAACTTTCTACAAGTCTATTACAGCCATATATGTGAGTTATCCAAACGATCTGAAGGTCTCCAATAACAAGCCAGGCTTCATTTGAAGTCGACATGAACATTAGTGTGGACGGCGTTGGCTGGTAAGATTGCTACCACTCAAAGCACTTAGTGCTGTATCTGTCTCCCCTGCTGCTTAGTTCAGGTTTCATGTTTGCTATTGAGTTGTGTTCAAGTGACCAGTATCAGAATCTTTGAAATTCCTATGCCCAACTTTGGATTCTGTCACAGACTCACAGCCATACCCTAATTAGCAGAAGAATCTTCAGAGCTACAGTCAGATGATATTCTTCATGTTAACTCAGGAAGTATGGTACCGAATAAATCTGAATGTTAAGATTCTTACTTCAGGCATGTCTCCATTATAGCATAATACTGAGTACTGGCTTTCTAAGTACAAGTGGCCATTCCTTTTCCAACAATGTCAGCATAATGCATTCCCTACCACAGAACAAGTTGAAAACTCAGCAGCTTCTGGACCTTAATTTCAAGCATGCCTCACCACAAGTTCCCAGACATGACAGCAACACCTAATTGTCAGTTTCATGGAAGTCTCATTCAGACCCTTGTTGCACAAAACTTGCCTAGAAGTTAAACTTTGTAACCAAGCATCAATGTTTCACAAGTCCTCACTGCACCGCTAGCTCCAGCAAAGTTGATGCAACAATTTACAGTCTGAGACAAAAAAAATTGGCACGACAATCCATATACACACACCTCATGGGCATTTGTTGCATTCAGGCTCAATGTTCATCTGATGCCAGAACTGACCTGAAGACCTTACCACCCACAGCATGGAGTAGAACCGCTGCTCCTTGCTGCTCCTGCACCACGCCGCCTCGCGCGCCGCGCCGCCGCTGCTCCAATGCAACGCAGGACAGGACACAGGCGGCGACAGCTCAGATCCAACTCACAACCGGCCGGCGGCGACCAGGACCAGGCGAAGGTCGACGCAACGCAGCGGCCGGGCTCCCGAGAACAAGATCCCCGCGTTGCGCAGCGAGGCGAGACGAGCACGGCAGCTTGCAAGCGTGGCTTGGATTAGGAACAGAACACCGAACAAATCAAGACTACAGCTTGCAGTGCCGGAACGGATGGATGGTTTGACCCGGCCGGAGCGCCGATGCTCCCCCGCTGCTCCTCGCGCTGCCGCTGCCGCGCACTGCTCCTCGCGCCCGCGCCGCGCCGCAGCCGCCTCGCGCTCCTCCTGCGCCGCTGCCGCGCGCTATTCCTCGCGGTCCGCGGCCGCCGCGCGCTACTCCTCGCATGGAGACATCGGGCAAGCTAAGCATGACAATAATTGGGAGTTAGTTATGGAGAAGTCAAGGTTGGAGGCATTGCAAGTGAAGGCAGTGGTCAGGGTGTGAGGCTTGGTGAAGTGTGATTTCAGGGAGAACAGAGCCGGGTCCCAAGCAGTGAGAAGACCACCTCTGGTGCCGTCAGCAGGTGAGTAAACGAAAGAGACGGCTAGTTTGTGCGGAAGAAACGTTTTGGCTTTGAAGATGTTAACCTCGGCAAGTTTTGTTTCTTGGAAGCATATAACGGAAGGGTTTACATCATCAGTGAAAACGTTGCGGACGAGTTTGCATTTGTCCGAGTCGCCTAGACCGCGCACATTCCAAGACACGAAGTAGAAAGAACGTTTTCTTAGATTCATGGATACCAGTCACAACACCGAGAAGTTCCTGCCCATCGAAGGGGCCGTGCACAAGAGGCACCAAACGTAAGTACGTAACAAAGTACAACTGAAACGTAAACAACACAGGTGGCCAAGCACACCGGATTAGGGGAGACTCTAAGGTACAGGCACTAACAACGATCGAGACCCAGCGACCATTGGGTGTGTTAGAATGCCAGCCGCGAGCGCACGCCGAGCGCTGGAGGATCATGGAGCATGGGCGGCCACCGAGTCAACGACGTCGACTGTCTTGCACCCAAGGCCGGCAGCGCTCACCTGCTTGCGTAGGTCGCCCACGCCGATGGGCAGGCTGTTCCTGGAGAGGATGTTGCGCTTGCGTACCTCCTCCTGCATGCCCGCGGAGCAGCCGGAGAGGGTGTTGAGCAGCGCCTTGCGCTGCACGACCTGCGTGGTGGCGTCGACGTACGAAGCCTTCGCCTTGGCAGCCAGACGCGAGCTGGAGCGCTGCAGAGGCAGGCTGGAGGCTCTGGAGTCCGCCCTAGGCACCGCTGCGGGGCAGCCGAAGCGAGCGCGACACGGGTGCGGCGGTAGGTGATCAGCGGCTTCGTCACTGCAACCTGCACAGCGACATTCTTACCCCCAGGAGATGCCAGCGAGGGCGGCGGTGCAGGAGGGGCCCGTGGTGAGCTTGGCGCCGATGGAGAGGACGGAGTGCCGCAGAAAGCGACGCGTCACCCTCCAGAGCAGTGGAGGCGGTGGTGTAGCTGGATGCCTGGGAGCCAGGGGCGGTGATCCCCCCGACTGCGCAGGGCGCGCGGCGAGGAGGCGCGCCATGGAGACCACAAGCGAGTCCGTGCCGCGGACAAAGCCCTGCGTGCGGGCACGGTAGCGGCGACCGGGCGGCCGAAATCCCGCGGTGCATGGGCCGCCGGGTTGAACCCCTCATTGAGATGGTGTCGCGGGGACGGCGCCGCCGCTCCAGCGGAACGGCCCGAGGGACCCATGGATGGGCCGGAGAAGGCGGTGGTGGCGGGTCGAAGAAGGGCGCGAGGTTGCCCTCGGGCGTCGAGCCGGTAATCGGGCGAGGCCGGACCGGATGGGTAGGACCACGGCCACCGAGCCAAGATGTCCCGATGCCCTCCTTGGCGGAGATCCGGACCTCGCAAAGGGATCTCTAGCCCGATCGTTCACCTCGAGGAGCGGCGGAGATGCTCGGTTGTTGCCGGTGATGCGGCGGGTCGATCTCAGCGACCTCGCTAAACCCCCGAAGCACTTTGCGGATCTTGCTTGGGTACCGGTGCTCGTTGGGGAAGTCCTTCACGGCAACTTGGGCGAGCCAAGTCGGTGTCCGGAAGAACCGGTTGTTGGTCTCGTCCGGCCGTTCGGGGACAGCACGTGACCGTCCCGAGTCAATGGGACTCCGAGGCGCAGTGGAGTCCCGAGCAGCCGAGGAGCGGCAGCGCAGGATCATGGCGCCCCTCGAGGAAGGCAGGAGATCGACCGGCAGCAAGGTCGACGGAGCGTAGCGCCCCACGGATGAAATCGCCACCTCAACGGCGCGGACCGGGCGGGTCGGTAGGCTGGAGGAGTCCCTCCGTGAGCTCGGGTCCGCCCGGGAAACCCTGCATCCACGTGCGGGTCCGGCGCTGCATCCATGCCGGACTGTCGCTGGAATCGGATCCGCCGCCGAAGTCACCGCTCGTACTCTTCCCCCGAGGGCGAGTGGTTTGCCCAAACAGGTAGGGCAGCATCGTCCATCGGGTCCGGGAGGCGGGGCCGGAGGAAGCGCGGGCGAGGAACCGTCGCCCGGGCGAGGAGACGGGAGGTGAGCGGCGCCGCCCGTCGGAGGAGTCCGACAAGGCAAACTCGCCAAAGAGGGCCTCGCCTCCGCAGCCGGGACGGCGACGGTTGAGGTAGAGCGCCCACCGCCGCCGGGCGGTCGGACGCCATGGGGCGCAGCGGCCCGAGTGGAGAGGATCTCCACCGACAACGGGCGTAGCTTGACGGTGTAGTCCCCACCGGTGGTGCCGACGACGAGGACGGCACCATATTGGCGGGGCGTAGGTCGTAGCCAAGGTGCCGGAGAGCCCGCGCCAGCGACGTGGGAAGGGAGGAGGGAGGGAGCGGGCTGGTGCGCAAGACGGATGACACGAGTCTCGCCCCGCCACGGCGACGGCGACCGGAATGAGGCAGCGGAACATCTTGCACCGGAGCCGCGGTGGCCGTGGAATGGCAGAGTTTACAGCCAAGACGGGTCGCGGCAGTCCCATGTGTGGTGGTGCGGCGAGAGGCGCCAAAGCACGCGCTAGGGTTTGAAAGGGGTTTTGGCAACTTTGAAACCGGGGCCGAGGGATAGCCGGGCGTTAAGGCCACCTGAAGGTAGGAGCGCTTTGGTGGGTGGGCATTGAAGTTCCCCACCGGAGCGCGAGGCCAGCTGCCTCGATGGGGGGACAAGACAGTCGACGCCCCCCGCGTACCCGGCAAACCGGATTGGGGCAGAGGTGGGGACGAGAGAAGATTTGGTGGCACAGTTCCCAAACGTATCCCCGGGCGCAAAGACGAAAGCGAGGGCGGGCCGGGCCCGGTCAGCGGTAGTAACTCGCGGTTGGTGAGGCAGTAACGTTGGTTTGAACCGCGCCTGATGGGGCCGTAGAGAGAGTTAGGGGAGGAGGCGTCCGACGGCCGCCATGGCAACCTCAAGGGACGAGTGGAGGAAGAGCTCCACAAAGTGTCAAGGCGCACGACACCATGGATGGCGAGAACGTTCGCGACATTCTGACTGGAAACCATGACCTTGAAAACGAACTCACGAACGCGAACGACACTAACGCGACTCGGACAAGGAGCTAAACAGCGGCGTAACGCATTCATGATGAAGAAACGGTTGAATTTGGGGTCGCGGGATGGAGGAGTTACCCACAGCGGAGCCGGTGAAGGGGACGGCGCAAGCAGGTTGGGGACGATTGTGTCGAAGTACTCGGCGAGCGTGACGGCTCAGAGGTCCTCGGCGGGCGTTGTTGCAACCGCAGCGGATCGTGGCCACGGCCGGGGCATCGGGCGACGACGAAGCGGACGGCTGCTCCGGCAGACACAGCGGCCGCGAGGGAAGGGAAGGCGTCGGCAGCGGGGGCGGCGGATGGGTGGGTTGGCTAATGGTGGCGGCGGGCGGGGTGTCGGGCGAGCTAGGAGGGTCGGCAAGGGAGGAGGGGCTCTAGCGGCGGAGGCGGCCTGGGAGGTGGTGGTGGCCGGTCGGGCGGCGGGGCGGAACGCCGCCGTCGCCCCGCAGGGGGCTCTCGCAGGCTTCATTTCCTCTCCGGGGCCGCACCCTTCATACAAAACCTCACCGATCTGCCCCCCTTGATTCGCGGCCCTTGGGTCCTTCTTGGGGATTTCAACCTAGTTCGGGCTCGAAGACAAGAACAATGGCCAGATTAACCATAACCTTGCTTCCGCTTTCAACGACACTATCCAATGCCTAAACCTTGCCGAGGTCGACCTCTCCGATCGTGCCTTCACCTGGTCCAATGGACAACCCAACCCCATCCTCGCGAAGCTAGACCGTGTCTTCACCGACAACGCGTTCAACTCTGCTTTCCCCTTGTCCACCCTCTCTTCCTTGCACCGGCCCACGTCCGACCACCACCCGCTTCTCCTCTCCGTGTCAACCAACCTACCCACCTCCTCCTGTTTTCCGCTTCGAAAACCACTGGCTTCTAAACCCCTTATTCCTCCCCACGGTGTCCTCGGCATGGCAGCAGGCAGCCACCAGATCAGACCCGGTCAAGCAACTGGCCGGCTGCATCAAGGCGACAAGGGCGGCTGCAAAGGTTTGGAAACGGGCGTACCAGGGCGCCATCTCAAACCATAAATGACTGCAAATTTCTCATCCAGCTATTTGATTACTGTGAGGAAACGAGGCAACTCTCCCATGATGAGTTTCAGGTGCGCTGCTTAGCAAAAGCGGAGCTGCAATGTGCAGTCAAGGCACAGGCCGCCTACTGGAAGCAGCGGGGGAAGCACAAGGCAATCAGAGAAGGGGACGCAAACACTGCGTTCCACCATGCCCAGGCAACCCAGCGCCTGCGTCAAAACTCTATTCGGATGGTCAGAGTTCAGGACCGCGAGATTGTCAACCACGCCGGCAAAACGACAGCTCTCACCGAGTACTTCAGCTCCATCATTGGGGAACATGGTCACTCTGTGCCCTTGGACCTCGACTCCTTGTTCGACGGCGCTGCTCGGCCGGGTGACACCCTCACCGCCTCCTTCAGCACACAGGAAGCGGTCACTGCGATCAGACTCATGAATCGAACAGCGCGCCGGGGCCGGATGGTTTTGGGCCGGCCTTCTACAAAGCGGCGTGGACAACAGTCAGAGATCAAGTCATGGGTTTCTTGCATGAGTTCCACTCTGGCATGGCTAATCTGGACCCCATCAACAGGTCACATATGGTGCTCATCCCAAAGAAAGTTGGTGCTGTCGATGTGGATGCCTTCAGGCCGATATGTCTTCAGAACTGCAGCTTGAAGATTGTTTGCAAGATACTGACATCGAGGCTGCAGATTGAGATTCCAAGACTGATTGACATAAACCAAACGGGCTTTGTCAGAGGAAGATCGATTGCAGACACATTTGTCTATGCAGCCGAGCTGGTTCAGGTGTGTCATAAAAAGGAAGAAACCAGCCATTGTTTTGAAGCTCGACTTCGCAAAAGCTTTTGACACGGTCAGCTGGGACGGCCTGTTCGCGGTTCTCAGGGCACGAGGTTTCAATGAAACTTGGGTTAACTGGATCAGCCGAATTTTGAGCTCCTCTCGGTCCGCGGTGCTAGTAAACGGATGCCCAGGACCCTGGATCACTTGCAAGCGTGGACTCCGCCAGGGTGACCCGCTGTCCCCATATCTGTTCCTCCTAGTAGCTGAAACTCTGCAGTGTCTCATCAAGTCAAGCAACGCAATCAAACACCCTACAGAACATGGTCAGCCTTGTGCAGTACTACAGTATGCCGATGATACTCTCATCGTGCTCAGGGGGGAAGTCACAGCAGCTGCTGCCTTAAAGGAAATCCTAGACGGCTTCGCGGCGTTCTCGGGCCTCAAAATCAACTACACAAAGAGCACACTTGTCCCAACGAACATGACTGAACAGCAGATCACTGCGTGTGTCCAGGAGCTTGGTTGCAAGAGGGAAGGTTTTCCCCAGCCTTACTTGGGGCTGCCCCTCTCAATTCACAAGCTGCCGCTGTCTGCTTACGCTCCATATATTCAGAAGATAGACAGACACCTTGGCTCGTGGCAAGCACAGCTGCTAAACCCAATGGGCAGAGCTGTACTGGTTAATTTCGTACTCGATAGCCAGCCTGTCTACTTGATGATCGCCCTGCAGCTGCCACCGTCCATGATCAGCCATGTTGACAAGAGGAGGAGAGCTTTCTTCTGGTCTGCAGATACAACTGGGAAAGCTTCACCGGCTGCGTGTCTGGTTGCTTGGCCGAGCGTCTGTCTGCCAAAAGACCTCGGAGGCTTGGGCAGTTGGGCATCAAGGACCTTGGGACCCAGAACATATGCCTGCTCCTAAAGCTGCTACATAGACTTCACTCTCCGGCGGTGTCGGCCTGGGCGACTTGGGTTCACTCCAGAGCGTCCGTGGCGACCCTTCAAGGAGATATTCATGGAGAACATTGGGGGGTGCTCAGATCACTGCCACCTCTTTACCAGGCGATCACCACAGTTGAGCTGGGGAATGGCGAGGCGTGCTCTTTCTGGCTCGATGTATGGCACGGTGACGAGGCTTTGGCAGATCGTTTCCCAGCCGTCTTTGGGCACTCCACGGACAAGAAGGCCACTGTGGCGCAGGTACTCAGCGCTGGGCTGCAACACTTCTTGGTGCCGAGAATCAACCACCACGTCGAGACTGAGATGCCAGAGATCTTTTGCCTCATCGACAGCACCACACTCGGCAATGAGCCAGACCGCCGGGCATCACCGTTCGCTGGAAAGAATGGACTCGACAGTTCTGCGATATACAACATGCTCAAAGCCAGGGGACAGCCGAAGGACGATAGATCGAGTTTTATCTGGGAAAACTGTGCGCCACCAAGAGTCCAGCTGTTCATGTGGTTGCTAATGAGGCGTCGCATCAATGCCGAACAGTGCTCTTCAAAAAGCATGTCGTGCAATCCCCCATCTGTGAAGTCTGTGACACGCAAGAAGAAACACCGGAGCACATCGTCACCGAGTGCACTCTGGGGAAGCGTTTCTAGGAAGCGGTTGGCCTCACCAATATCCTGGGAACGCCGACCACTGACCTACACCGGCTCACACCAATGGACACTGTGCCGAGCGAGCAGTTCTCGGCGTTCATTGTACTGTCGTGCTGGGAAATCTGGAAGGCAAGAAAAGCAAAAGGTTTTCAGAGGGGAAGCTTACGACCTCAACCGGCTGCTGCAGTCCTGCAAAAGCGCAGCAGAGCTTTGGAAGGCAAGATTCAAGCGAAAACAAAAGCATATTGCTGATGCATGGTGTCAAATCTTTGAGATGGCAATGGAGCGCTAGTGCGAGCGCCTTGTATTTTAACTTGGTTCATCGAGGCACACCAAATCTCGTGTGCCTTGGTTTTTGTGTGCTTGTAAATACTGTAAAACTTTTCAAAGCAGCCATTAAGGGCAAATCAATATAATTCAGGTGGGAGCGCCTCCCCGGTGAAACTTCAAAAAAAAAAAAATAATTGGGAGTTAACAGGCCTCGGGAATTATGATGTGGAGGTGGGCTGGGCCAAAATTCCCTAGTTGTTGTAATTCATCGGGTCGTCGTGCCGTGCCTATACCGTGCCACGGGATATAAGGTGGCGGCCCAGGCACGGCCACAGTCACCGGGCTGTGCTGTGCCTCGGGGCAACATCGCCGGGCTGTGCCCATGCTCGGGCCGGGGCAAATTCCGTGCCGCGGACCGTGCTACCGGGCTCCGGGCTGCATGCACATATATAAGCGCGAAGGGGACGCGCGGGGCCGCCTAGGATACGCGACCAGAGGTCAACGTCGCCGTGGCCCTGGTACACCTGGGCCGGCTGGAGCCAGGACGCCAGCGTCATCCTGCTGGTACTTGGTTCACCCTGGATGGGATATAGTAGGGCGAGCTCACGGCCTCACGCGCGCACTGAGTTGGAGGCCTCGGCTGCTTTTCCCCGCCTTCATTAGTCTTGTTCGCTTTCGTGCACAAAGCCATTCCTGACATAATTCACAAACGCCTACATATTTTTTTTTTCACCAGCCATGATTCCACTAGAAAAATAGATAGGTTGACCTGTCGGCCCAGCACCAACGGCAGCCCACCACAGCTAAATTTATTAGACAGCCCAGTTTGTAAAAGCATGGCAAGCCTACGCAGGAGCGCCTACAGCCCAAAGGAGAAGGCCAAAAGTCCTAGTCGGTGCCGGCGGCTTGCTGCAGAAACATTCGACCATTTTCACATCTTCCAAAGTTCCGCGGCGTTCTTGTCGCCGTTCCGTGATCACGACGGCCGCTCGGTGCCGACGGCGAGGACGGTCGGGGACGGCCGCCGCCGCTACTCTCCGTTCGTTCGGTCATGCTCAAGTACGGAATACCCCTTGCCTATATTTTGTTAGATAATCCACGCTCATTTTGCTCCATTCTTAGTATTGGCCAAATATAGAATACTAGTAGAAGGCGCGCCTTTGCGCGCCCATTTCTTGGGCTGGACAAGGAGGTTATGTAGTCATATACATGGAAAATAATATTTGTAGAAGTAACTCTCAAGAATTATCTGGAGAAGCAAATATAAAGTAGAAGGAATGAAAATACATGGCATGTGCTGTGATTCACATACATATATGCTGAGATCAATCAGTCCATATTTTAGATACAGGTAGGGTTTGAGGATAGTAGGGTAGAATGCCATGTTGCTGCCAGGGAATTTAAATAATTAAAGATGGTAAGCCTGGTTGGAAGAAAGAGCAATAGCCGGTAACATCCCATGGGCCAAGGCATTTGCTTGGTCCTGCTGTTGGATCTTCAGGGTTGTTAAACAATTCTACTGGAATCCATCGACTTGGTCACATGCATAGAGGTCCATCTGCATGAGAAAGAAGAACGCCAAATCAGTTCTAACAATTCTTCAAGCAAAAGCAAAACATAACATTCACATGGTGAAGGTCCTGCCTTGCTGGCAAATAAAAACAAGCAGCATGGTTGGGTTTTATATAGATCAATCTTGAGTCTGGGTGCTAAGTCACTTGAAAGCTGAAAGCCACAGTTATGGCAAGACTAAATACATGCTAACACACCTTACAAACCCAATCTAACAACATATACCTTTTGTATGTTCGACTCCCCAGGCCTTAAGCTTTGTAGTCATGGACATGCATCCACTCGGTTGATGACCATTTATTTCCTTTAATCACAGGGCAACCCCCTGGCAGAGCAACAGGATATAAATAAAACTGTATATCTATACTATAAAGGAGTGAATGAATTGCAATCTTTTGTTACCCAACCCATGCCTACCCACCTTAGATTGACAAGTGGACCCATGATGAGATTGACGGGTGGACCAGGAAGAAACACATGACTGGAACATATGAAACACTCACGTGTTCCACCCTGCACACGCATAGATCGCTCGGGTTTTGTCACCGCGCGCGGCCGCGCGTACCCACACCCACCGAAGCGTCCTCACCAGTCGCGAGTCTCGCGACGCTTCATGGCTACGGTTCCATGTCTCCGCCCGTCGGCCCACCACTGCACATCACAGTCTGAAAGCCCGTCGTCGCTGTCGCTCTCTCCGACGACATATCCACCGCGGGCATGCGCCCGGCTAGATGAATGAGAAGGCTGCCGCCGACCCGGTTGCTAGACGGCCAAGAATATCCGACCTTGATGCCTACTCCGTTTCCGCCGTACTAAACTGCATCGCCCTCGACGGCCCTCTTGTCGAATCTCCGATTCTCCGTGATGCAGAAGCCGCCTCGGCCTCTTGCGGTTTCCCATCGGCGAGCTCTAACAGGCGGAGGCATAGGCGGTTGTCGGTGCGTCATCATCCCCAGCGTCCGCGGCGGCGGCGACGGAGGAAAACAGGCAGACGCTGGCGCGGTAGGACATCCTCCCTTACTACTCCCTGCAGGTCCCCATCCAGCATGATGACTCTGGACTCAAATCGTAACTGCGTCCATTGTTCTGAACGTCAGACTCCTCTCGCTCTCTCCAGGACTCCGCCTCGACGTCCAGCGCCCCAGCAGTCGCTGGCTGGTCTCCTCCTGTGCGATCGAGAAGGGCACCGATGTGGTCTTGGATGTTGGTCGCCCGACGTTCACAGTTGCAGCAAACTGGTGCGTACTCGACGCCGGATTTCCTCCTTCATTCTTTCTGTGTGTTTGCCAAAAGATGAATGCTACAAGCAAATAGAACTTAATATATTTGTACTAATCCATGGCGTTGGGTGAATCAGCCTCTGCAGTCCTATCGTCATGGCTTGCAGCCACCGAGCATCTGCTGGCAAATCAGGGATCAAACCAATTCATCCATTGTTCGATCTGCAGGCTCTCCTAGGTACCTTATCTTTTTCAAATGAATCAAGATATTGGCCCCTTGTATGATTTCAGATTTTATTTAGGTATATTTGGGTAGTATAGATACAGATTATTGTATTACGGTTGCTGTTCTAATGTTTAATTCCATGTATTTACTTAATTTTGTCCATATTTTAGGTGTTACCAGCCTAAATACGCTTTTATCCGTTGAAAGAGATGTTTTGGGAAACATTAATTCTTATATTGTCTCTAACGTTTTTTTGAATGTAATGTCTTTAACGATTTTTTATCAATGAAATCCAGAAATAGTTTTTCAAGAAGTGCTATCGAATCATTATTTAATTGAGGTAATAGTAATATTATTTTGTTCTTTTTTATTACTTTCTAATTTCTAATATTATAATTATAATTATAATACTGATATTATCTTTCATAAGATTTGGAACGAGGGAGTACCATGTTACTAATAATTATTTATTCATATTGGATAATCATGTCATGCCTGATTATAAAATCTAGAATATCTTATCTTCAGTTTCTTGGCCTTGCTTTGGCTGATCTTTTTTGTGCTTCCTTTGATACATGCTCAGAAAAAATACGTACCACATAACCTAGGCCCTAAGCATGCTCAAATTGAATCTGATCCGAAGAACAATAAGGGCTCTTAAGTCATGATATTATCTGTATATTCCTTGTGGGTTAGTTTGTAACCTTCATGATGGTGCATTTGTGGGAATTTCAGCCAAAAGAAACTACATATAGTGGTTTAGTGTAGATGTAAGTTCAATTTTTCATGGTCTCGACAGAAGAAAATAAAGTTACCAGGAGATGTCCTCCAATCTCTACAAGTCACTAATTAATTAATGGATTTTTTAGACAGTTTAATTTAATAAATGAAATCAGGACATTAAGAACAACTCCATATACCTACAGCAATCGACAGGTTTGATTTGTTTTGTTAAAAACAACATTACTGTTTTTTTTTGACAATGCAGCCAAATGTTTCTTGTTTCCACTATATAAAATTCCTTCTCTTTGGATACATAATGATGGAAGCTTGGGCAGTTTGGAAAATTCCTTAGGTAAATTAGTGTCATAGACTATCTTTAAGTTGCTACCATTCAAGGATAGTGTGTGGTTTAATAGCTTCTTTGCATCTATACTAAGATTACGTGTACTATTCCCGTCAAATTTGGTGACTTTTAGTTGAGAAGCAGCCAACCAATGAACATGCACATATCTGCTCATAGTGAAATTTCACCTATGGGTGAGATTGTGTTTTATGAATACATGAAAAAATACTGAACCGTTTTTATTTTGCCAAGGAAAAAAAAGTGAGAACCCTTTCGAAATCAATGGGAAGACCATCCTTGTTGACAAGGGCGTGCTCGAAACGACATCAGGAAGAGAATTTATGCCATGAGTGTCTTGAATATCATTTAGATCATCTTGATTGGCCAACAACGGCAGTCGTACATAGGCCAGCGGGATGGATTGCCATCAAATCATTTCAAGTGAGTTGTAAACTTTTGTCTAATTTAATTTTAACAAATACACAGGATACCAGAACCACTGGTAAATATTTTAGCAGCCGAGAGGACCGAGCAAAAGAGTCCATAATCGATCAAACAAAGCAGTACTTTTTGTCCATCATTTTTCCAAATCTGCAGTGTTGTCGGCATGCAAGACAGCAACGGCGAGGTAGATACATTTGTGTGGCAGGCTTACAGGTACCACCAAATGCATCATCTGGGCAATGAATTTCCTCACCCAAAGTAAACAATAGATCTGCTATTATAATTTGCACTGTCAATCTAAGGGACCACCAATTCAAATTAATGTTGGGCTAAGTTGTTGTAAAATTATTTGGAGCATTAGATTTAAACCACATACAAGAAAACTGCAACATTTAAGTAATAACTGAAAAGCAAAGCAAATATGCCCTCTGAGAACATAAAATGTGAAATATGTATGCTATGAGTGAATTTGAAGCATAAGCAAAACAATTCCTGGCTTGCACATGATGTTTTTTTTATGTCCTTAGCAAGTTACAAATATATGTCCTGTTTGACTTGCCATGTGTGATTTGGGGATCTTTTTGCCATCTCTATACAACCCTAGAATGATCTATAACTAATTCAACCAGATAACTGAAAGCTACTTTTTCCCTTATCATATCACATTTTACTGTACAACTATTCTAAAAATGCAACCAGTTCATTTAACAAGAAACACATATTCTATGAAAAAAAAAACAATAAACACACATGCAGCTCATCAACGAATGGAGAGAATCAGTACCAGAGGAAGAATGAAGTGATAATTACTGGTGGTGGTTACAAGAATAGTATAATCAGAGAACTTTTAAGGTTGATCTTGCTTACATTCTGCATAGTTGGCCAAAGGATACAAATCCAGACTTACATATATTCTTGGAATTTGGCTTTGTTAAAGTCTGGGCATGAATTTGATGGTAAATTGATAAATAGTGAAACTAATATACTAGGATGCCATATGTCCTAGCTATAGACACGTGTGTGTCGCACGTGCATTGCCACTAGTAAAATATAAAAAACTGGAGGATCAATATCTTTTCACAGGAAAGATGGAACTAAGGCTACAAGGGCATCATAAATGAAAAGGTGCAATATATTCAGATGGTTCCATATCATTGAAGAAAAAATAAGTAACAAAAACAAAAGCCAGGTATTGAACTAACCATGCAAGCTTAATGGGTCGAGAGTGGCATCTGGCTTCATGGTCCAGAAAAGAAGTGCATCTCCCATCTTTAGTTTGACAGAAAGGCCTCTTTTGGCACACTCTGAGAGCTCATTATACCATGGCAAAGAACTGGCGTTCACATTTGAATCATCAGGGAAAATAGTCTCACCTCCTTCTTCAACATCTGTGCCTTTGCGCGCCCATCGGCATTTGTAGAGAAGGTAACAACTGTGGGAAGTAATATAAAAGGCATTTGTGAAGTAATATAAAATGTAACAACTGCAAGTTCTAATAAACATCTCATTGTCACATGTAGACATGTAAAAAAAACATATTCTATTGAGCTTATTTCACTGCGATTCTTAGCGACAAAACTGCAGTAGACCCCATAGAAGCCAATGTTCTGCAGGATGGAGTGGGAAGGTAGATTCAGAAAAATTGGAGATCCTATCGTATCGCTCAACGATGAGTTTAGCACACCAATATACTGCATATTAGCTGCAAGCGCATGAAAGTTATAATCACAGGGTAAATAAATGCCTCTACCGATGTTTGGATTTTTTTTTTTTCCTGCACAACTACCGCTGAACAGTATCTCGCATGAAAATGCATAGAAAACTACAAATGAAATAAGCTATTGTTTGGGTGCTCACTCTTGCAAGAATGTCCAACTATATGTTCCAGGTGAACTAAGACTGTATCACCTTAGAAAGCTGAATAGGTGATTGACACTTCAGAAATAAAAGCAGCTAAACAAACCTCTGAGAGTGATCCACCAAGTTCCCAGTCACTACCTAAACCTCCTTGCATCACTCCAGAAACCAAACCAGTGAAACAAATATCTGAAAAAAATGAGTGATTCAGTGAGCTCACACTCAGGTCGTCGCATGACAGTAAATTCATGAATCAGGAACCCCATAAAGAACATATAAAAAAACACTTACATGGAGATGTAAGCAAGTGCGATGCTTCCCCGACATGTGCTGACTTCAGTGGCTCTGCAGGATCCTATTGGATCTGCAGAAGGCCCTTTTATGTTGTCGCCTTAATCACAGCCTTGGATGAACTCCCTAAGCCTCAGGTGACCTTAGTTGATCATGGATCATGGATACATCAGTTTGAAATTGAAGGTAATCCTACAAGCTAAGGCTAAAAAGATACCAAGACCTGCAGATGATGAATAAAGATTAATCTTTAACGCTACAACCTATAAGTGATTAGATTACACAAAATGAGAACATTAGTAAGGATAATTTGGTAAGTTCAATGGTACACAAAGAGAATCTATATGAGTTATTTGCAAGTTCTAAAAAAGGCAGGTAGCTGACAAAAATGAATGAGGTAGTATCTGTACAGCATACCAGATATGGCATGCTTCAGAAAAAGAGAAAGAAGCCCTTCAAATAACGAGGAAGAAAGAACCATTGATTGCCACATGTAGAATAATCAGCTGGAAAATATGGAAGCCCAAATGTAAAGTCCATCCATCTAAAATGACAGGAAAAATATAGATTTACCAGACATCTATGTTGAGAACATGAAACCAGTAAGAACCGTAAGATTTTAATATTTACGAAACTACATACAACTAAATATAGTGGCACACACTTCAAACTGAAAGCTACAGCCTGGTACGTGTTGTCTTGTTAGAAAGTATTACTAATTTCCCATAGAGGCAAAAATTCACTTAGAACTTGACAGGAGAGTTCACGTCAGGTAGGAGCTATATATCAACCTTCTGCAGTTAGTTTAATCACATAGAGATGGAGCTATATATCAACTAAACATAGCCTACCATTTAATTAAATGGCATTTAACTCATCTCTCTTAAGGAATAAGTTAACAGTATTGTCCTACCATTTTTGGTGAAAAAACATGAAAATGCTATAGTTAACATCAAATGTGCATAGTCTCTATATGAGTTAAATTACGAAACAGGTTGTGATTGTTATACATGATTGTTATACACGCTGGAGCTCAGTACCTCCCAAAAAGACCAAAGGGAACGTTAGCATCCTGAATGCCTACATTGAATGCAGAGAATAATAGCAATGAGCTAACAAAAAAATACTGCAGCAAAAATCAAATAAAGCGGAGTCCAACTGAACTGCATCACCATGTAGCGTCAGGCACTTAACAGGACAATAGCACACTCCATTTCGCATTGGACAGAAGATAAAATTGGGAGGCCTAATTGTGCACACACATTTTTTAATAAAAACACGAAGAGCAGGCACATGCTTGGCAAATAGTAACAAATATTGTTCATGGCAGCATAATCATTCTCTAAGCGCAGATATTTAGAATATGATAGCAAATCACATTCATATTCATGGTAAGAGAACTCTGAAGATAGCAAACCAACTGAATGTATCTTCAATAGTTGATAATAAGCTAATAGCCTAATATTTAAAAATCAAATCTTCCATGAATTACAACATTTCTTGGTGGCTAGATACTGCATTTTCATAACAAAACCAAAACAATCTAATTTATAAGCACATCAATGGGTGAGCGAAACGAAGCTAACATGGTAATACTCTGTATTTATGTCATGTTTAACCTCGTACAATGAGGAAATGAATATGAAAAAAAAAAATTACTCGGCACGTGCAAATAGGCCTGTAAATAGGACAGCAGAAAAAGGAGGTATGTATATAGCAGACTTCTCATAATTACTATTTAGCAACAAAAAACACATAGTACCCGAGGTTCAGGAAGAACCAAATTTCATTCCTTTAAATAGGAAAGCATTTTGGACAAGCAAATGCAAATCAATAGAACGAACAACAAAAATTTAGAATTTTCCACATTCTCTTAGTACAGATAGGCCATCTACTCAGATTTTTTTTATCCTCCAATCTTTAGACATTTTGACCATAGCTTAAAATTTCTGGCAAAGGTAGCTTTCGACCTTATAGTTGAGCCATGTAACAAAGGGGGGGCAGGCAGCTCCTCATTCTGTAGCACCGAAATTGTGAGTAGCCTGCACAACACATCTGTAGCTTGAAGGACACTGCAACACACCACATGCATATTAAAAAAAGAACACTGAAACATCATCTGCTAGCCTGCACAACACATCTGTAGCTTGAAGGAATCTAGATCTCCTGATCTTCTTCAGATATAGACAGTCATTTAATTAAAGAGTGTGCAGTTATCGTTGTACTAATATTTGCACATGGATAATGGAAACTGCATAGTCATAGTTCTAACTGACCATGCAATTCTCCAGGATTCTAACTAACTATGACAGTTTTAGGTAGTGAAAATGAATAAAGGAATTGTATAGTCATAGTTCTAAGTTCTAACTGACATGCAATTTTGTTGTACCTCTTCGAACCAACCATGTGCTTCATGCAGCAATCAAAAGGCAATCCAAGTGGTTTATAAAACAGAGGAATTTAGTTGTCCACAATGTATTACAAGCGTAATCAACAACAGAGAAAATACATGTTTTTTATGACAACTCAATTAAGTGGTTGTCACAGTGCTCACTACTTTTTTATGCTGAATATATACTATTATTCATGGGCTAATGAATGAGTTCAATATTGCCTACTGATTTTAAAAAAGTATTTTTGGTGACCTATCAGACTGAGTAGTTAAATCAATGGAATAAAATCATATTCAAAATCCATATTCGATCCTCCAGAACTGATAGGAAAGTGTGGACTTACTAACACTATTTTTTTAGGTGACTGGCCAAGGAAAACCAAGTTCAGGGACGAAGAAACAGAGAAGATCACCTTTTTTAGCTCACAACATATCATTGCATTAAATGAAGAGAAGTAAGATCATCTATTTTAAGCTCAGAACATATCACTGCATTAATTGGAGAGAAGTACATACCTCTCATTTCATTATTTAACTTCACCTTTGGGACATTCTCAGCTGGCATCTTTTTTTATTTTAAAGATGAAACCAAAATTTGTTTCACGCATAAAACAAACCGATACAACAACCAAAAAAAAATTCCAATTATTTTGGACCTTTGATAAACTATCTCTGGGAATAGGGTGTGTGCTCAGAAACAAAAGTATATAATCGATTTGCACAAGCATTGATGGCATACAGTGATCGAGAGGTCTAGAATTAAGAAGAATATATCTATCACTTCATGGGCAATAAGCAAAGGCTCAGACTGCATAATAATGCACCGTTGATACCATAGGCAATGATCATAAAAAGTATAAGTGCAAGAGCAATCAGATTAATCAGATTAATGGTGTGCCATTGCTTCAGCTATCACAAAAGAAGCAGAAAGGCTCCAAAGCACACAAAATAGAATAGATACAAAGGAAGGAAAAATAGAAGCAAGCAACTGATCACTGCCTCAGCTAAAAGGACTGCAAAAAAAATGAATTAGTGCCAATCAGCGGTGGACGAACGAACTCGGAGCCAATCAAATAACCACGGCGACGTGGATAGCCTCCCCTGGGAGAATAGATACAAAGGAACAAAAAACTGAAGCAAGCAACTGATCACTGCCTCAGCTAAAGAACTGCAAAAAAATGACGGCAAAAATAAAATCAACACTGTCATGATCTTTGCCTCATTTATAAGAACAACTTTGGACAGATGTGAAAGGAAGAATCATCATAGCTCATAAGCATTGCCTCAGAAGAAAAATAAAGAGGAGTAAAATGAGGAAGAAAGGCTGGCCCATGATCACTACATGAAACATTAAACATTTATATCGTGTATTCATCACAGCAGCACCCTATTCCCTCAAACTATAGTGTACTCATCACTGGACATGGCCAAGATCATAAGCACTACAGTGCACCAACAAAGGAAATAAATACACCTGACATGGCGTTCTGCTCCAATACATTTTACAAAATCATGAGCACTGCAGTGCACTAAATCAAATATCATTGGCATCGTCATGTCCTCAGATCTATACCATAACACCTAGGTAGTCTTAGAAAGAAAACCTTAAAATTTTTAGAGGCCTCAGAAATAAGTGAATCGTCATTTAATCATGATCCTGGAGTATGAAGGCATCAAAATAGTTGGAAAATGCCAAATCTCTCACAAGATATTGATCATCGGCTGATTGCACATAATAAAAGTGTTCGAACAATTTCATCATGGGCATAAAACCCGACCAACTCACATATGCATCACAACTGAACAGGTATGAAATCGGGTGGTCAAAATTAATTTTGCTACCGTGGATGCCCCCAGGGCTAGCTAAAGCTAGCCCAATTGTAATAAAAAAAACAAAATCGTGTCAAAAAAATGAGGGCAGGCAGCTAGGGTTTCATCCAGCATAGGCAAACAGTCCATCTGTAGATAGATCGCGTGAACTGGGAGGGGGAGCAAGCCTCTGCAAACGCTGGGAGAGAGATCCCGTAGGGAGGAGTAAGAAGGAGAGAGAGGAAAGGGGAACACACCAAACCTAGGTCGCACGACGTGGACGAAGAGAATGGAGCAGCGTAACCGGGGACGCGCCGTGGGGAGGGGTGGTGCGCCCGGCGGCACCACCGGCGAGCCCGTTTCCGCCGTGCCGTGGTCGGGGGACGACGACGGCGGGGGGCGGACACCGTGCAAAGCATCCATATGGACTTCGCGTCGCCGGGCCGCCGAAGAGGAGGGAGGGAGGAGGGAGGAAAAAGAGAGGAGGGAGGGGAGGAGGGAGGAACAGGAGAGGGGAGGGGGAAGCGGCGGGCGGCGGCGGCTGGAGCCCTCCCGCCGACGGCGCCCAGCGTCGGGAGAGACGGAGAGAACGAGAGAGAAACGGAGGGAGAGAGGGGTTTTTTTTTTTTTTTTTTTTTTTTTTTTTTTGCTGAAAGGAGGACGCGGTGTATATATTTGGTGGGAAGGAAGCGAGTTTTTTTTGCAAAAGTTACAGCGGGCGGGTAAATGTAAAAACCCCGGGAAATCGAAATTTTCTCTTCTTCGAGCGTAGGATTCTCATAACTGGAGGGTTAAAAAGTAAAAAAGTAAAACACTTGTACTGTTACTGAGGGGCCTCGATGGACTGGAATACGATTCCGAGAAAACAGAAGGGTTTTTTTGCAAAAAGAACCGGACCAATCAAAAAAATCGGACCGACCTCGATACATTGCCTCAGCCAATCAGCGGTGGACGAACAAACTTGAGAGCCAATCAAATAATTGAGGTGACGTGGATAGCCTCCCTGGGGCGAATCATTTGGTTCTTACAGGTTTTTAAAGACTCATGCAATGGCTGTAATTGTTTCTAGCTTTCATAGACTTAGCAAGTAGTGGTCATAGTGCTCGCTGTGAGCTCGTCCGTGGGATGGCACGGACCAGTCTGGGTCCATAGCATGCGCAAGTTTGTAGGATCAGAGTTTGTAATCGTCATCTATATATTGATCAATAGAATCAACAGAAAAGCTGTGACATTCCAGCGCAAGTTTCAGTGTACTCAAAGGTGTGTGTTCGCGTGAGTTCTTGCGTGTGTGTGGGAGTGTTCATCAGTCTTCGTCCTCGACTCCGGTGATCATCGCCGGTGAGAAGAAGGCACCAAGTATTATCAGAGCGGTTTCATCGTCGTGACGCGTTCGACCACGCAGCGCAGCGGCGTACATGAATCATCGGCGCAACCGCTCCTTCGCCGCTGCGCAGAAACGGCGGCGGGGCGGAGAGGGGCGGGAATGGAGGGCGCGACGCGGCGACCGGGTGGTTCACCGAGTCGTGCGGGAGGAAACCGGAGGCGGATCCCGGTACCCGCTGCTCAACAAGTCGAACTACTACTCGTGGGCGGCCCTCATGAAGCTCAAGCTCCAAGCGCGCGAGCTGTGGCCGGCCATCAACGACGACGTCGTGGACTACGTCGATGACCGGGAGCGCTGGAGATCATCACTCTCGGCGTGCCTCGAGAGATGCACGCACCGTCGCCCGGGAAGCCATCGGGCGAAGGCGGCGTGGGAATACCCGAGAAACATCCATCTCGGGTGGATCGTGTGCGGCAAGCGAAGGCGAACACTCTTCGGCGAGTTCGGCGCTGTGGTTCAAGGAAAGTGAGACGGTGGACGATTTCGCCCTCCATCATCACCCGATCTGGCAAATCAGCTCGAGGTACTCGGCGCCCGGGTACACCGAACCCTGAGCTCGTGCGGCGTTTTCTTGGGCAACTCCGCAAGGTACTCCCAGATCGTCATGTCCATTGAAACTTCACTTGACCTGGAGGAATTGTCTCCGGATGACCTCATCGGGAGGCTCAAGGCTGTCGAAGAGAGATATGGTCTCGATGGCAGCGGTGGCGCATCCCCGGGCGCAACTCAACCTCACCGAAGACGAGTTGGTGTCGCGCGTGATGGCACGGATGAAGATCTCCGGTGAGGGATCATCCGGGGAGGCAGCAACAAGAGCTTTGCTGGGAACATGCCTCGTGGTCGTGGTGGTGACCGCGGCACAAGCAGTGGAGGTTCAAGGCCTCCCTATGGCGGGGGGCAAAGGGAAGAAGAAGGAGAAACCCAAGCTCGCCAAGGACGAGTGTGCCTACGCGGCAAGACGGGCCACCGGGCTCGCGAGTGCCGCAAGAAGAAGCGCCGACGCAGGCTGCGCACATGGCCTGAGGGCGGAGGAGGACGCCGAGGCTGCGCTCAACTGCGGTGTGGTGTCGCCGACGCCATGCCGGAGGAAAAACCAGCCACGCTGGCTGGGTACCGGAGGAGCAAGACCACGGTGCCAAGGCGGATGTACCAGCGACGCGGTGGGTTCTCGAGGAGGAGGACACCGGTGCCACATCGCTCGTGGCCCTGGCAGAGCCGATCACCGCCAAGACGACATCAACATCATCCGATGTGCCCCAATCTCCGCTGCACATCGACGAACATAAACTGTTTGTGCAGCTGGGAGAAAAAGGGCGACGGCGGGAGCACTCGCTGGATCCTTGACACGGGAGCCACGAACCACATGACGTGGGATGATTCCATCTTCACCGAAGCTCGACACCGGGGCGTGCGCGCGGGACTGTGCGTTTTAGGGGACGGCTCGGTCGCGTGCCCATTGAGGGGCGCGGCACCATCCTGTTCAAGCTCAAGAGTGGCGCACACCAGGAGCTGGTTGGCGTCTACCACATTCCGAGGCTTACGACCCACATCGTGAGTCTCGGCCAACTCGACGAGCAAGACTACAAGGTGCTCATTGAACATGGCGTCCCCGAGGATTTGGGATCAGCAAAGGCGTCACGCTGGCCAAGATACCGCGCTCCATGAATCGATTGTACACACTCGTCCTTCCCATCGACAAGCCGGTGTGCCTCGCCACGCGGAGCTTCGAGGCAGCCCGGCAATGGCATGCCAGGTTTGGGCATCTTGGTTTTCAGGGGACTGAAGGAGCTGTCCAAGAAGAAGATGGTGCGTGGGCTGCCAGAGATAGACCACGTCGAACAGCTTTTGCGACAGCTGTTTGGCGGGCAAGCAGCGGCGTCACTTCGTTCCCTACGGGCGAGCAAGTACCGGGCTGCACACTTGCTCGACCTTGTGCACGCAGACCTCTGCGGCCCGATCACGCCCATGACGCCCGGTGGCAAGCAGCTGTTCCTACTCGTCGTCGACGACAAAAGCCGCTTATATGTGGCTGGTGCTCCCGAGCACGAAGGACCAGGCCGCCAACGCCATCGTCCCGCCCTGCAAGCTCGAAAGTGGAGGCTGAGGCGGGAAGGAAGCTGCGCACCCTGTGTACCGATCGTAGGGAGGAGTTCACGTCGCACACATTCGGCGACTACTGCGCCATGGAGGGCGTGCAGCGCCACTTGACCGCACCGTACTCGCCGCAGCAAAATGGTGTGGTTGAGAGGCGCAACCAAACCGTGTTGGGCATGGCGCGGAGCATGCTCAAGGCAATGCGCATGCCTGGCCGGTTATGGGGAGAGGCGGTGCTGACGGCGGTCTTCATCCTGAACAGATCGCCGGCGAGGAGCATGGAGGACATGACGCCGCATGAAGCCTGGTATGGTGCTAAGCCGCCTGTACATTTCCTTCGTACTTTCGGCTGTGTTGCACATGTCAAGGTGGCCGGCGGACATCAGAAGAAGCTCGACGACCGCAGTACTCCGATGGTTTTCATCAGGTACGAAGAAGGAACCAAGGCGTACAGGTTCTATAATCCGAACACCAAACGCGTGCACATCTCGCGGGATGCGGTGTTCGATGAAGGACGTGCGTCGAACTGGGACGGGGAACACCAAACGCGTGCACATCTCGCGGGATGCGGTGTTCGAGTACACGACGGTGATTATTCGCCGTGGAGCTCCTGAAGCACAACCGGTACATGGTGGCCCCGACGACTCGTTTGGGGGGAGCCCAGCACACTCGGCCGGTGAGCCGGGTGGAACACCGTCAACTCTAGCACACTTTCGGCCGGTGAGCCGGGTGGAACGCCATCAACTCCAGCACACTTTCGGCCGGTGGGCTGGGTGGAACACCGTCATCGCCGGTAGCAACGGCGAGCGCGCATGGAGGAAGTACACCGGCCACACCTACCTCACCCAGTCCAGAACCAGCAGTGGAGTTCGTCTCACCTCCATCTGGTCCTTTGGACCTCGACGACAATCATGGTGGAGCACCACTCCGCTTCCGGAAGCTGGACGATCTTCTAGGGGCGGTGGAAATTCCCGACCTGGCTGTACCGGAGTTCAAAGTCGACGAGGACTTGCTCCTTGCTGTTGGGGAGGAACCTGCAACATTTGAAGAGGCTAGGCGTGAGGAGTGCTGGCTCAAGGCCATGGCTGAGGAGCTGGCCTCGATCGAGCAGAATGGCACTTGGGAGCTTGTGAACCTGCCCCATGGTCATCAGCCGATCGGCTTGAAGTGGGTGTTTAAGGTGAAACGTGATGAGGCGGGTGCCATCGACTTTGATGAAGTCTTTGCACCTGTCGCGCGGATGGAATCAATCCGCATGCTGCTTGCTGTTCCTGCACAGGAGGGCTGGCTTGTTCATCACATGGATGTCAAGTCGGCGTTCCTAAATGGCGAGCTGAAGGAGGAGGTTTATGTCCGGCAACCGCCAGGCTTTGTTGCTGCAGGACACGAGGGCAAGGTAATGAAGCTGCAGAAGGCGTTGTATGGACTCCGACAGGTGCCACGCGCTTGGAACACGAAGCTCGACAGCAGCCTGCGCAAGCTCGGGTTCACGCGGTGCGCCAGTGAGCACGGCATGTACACGCGCGGTATGGCTGCATCGCGCGTGGTGGTGGGCGTCTACGTCGACGACCTAATCATCATAGGGGCGAACCAGGCGGAAGTCGAGGCGTTCAAGGAGGAGATGCGCCGGCTGTACCGCATGAGCGACCTTGGGCTTCTCTCATTCTATCTGGGCATAGAGGTGAAGCAAGGTCGGAATGCAATCACGCTGGGACAAGCGGCCTATGCAAAGAAGCTCGTCGAGAAGGCTGGGCTGACAAGCTGCAAGCCCAGTCCCACGCCCATGGAGGCGCGCCTTCGGCTAACAACCAAGAGCACGACGCTGGAGGTTGATGCAACAATGTACAGGAGTCTGGTGGGCAGCTTAAGGTACTTGGTGCATACTCGTCCAGATATAGCTTTTGCCATAGGCTATGTTGGGCGTTTCATGGAGAAGCCACGGCAAGAACACCTTGTGGCTGTGAAGCATCTGCTGCGCTACATCGCTGGCACAGTGGATTATGGCATTGTCTACCCCAAGCTGCGCAATGGCGACAACCGCCTGACGGGCTACAGTGACAGTGATTGGGGTGGTGACATTGACGATCGGAGAAGCACCGCTGGGGTGATCTATTTTCTGGGGGAGTTGCCAGTCACATGGCAGTCCCAAAAGGTGAAGACGGTGGCTCAATCCACCTGCGAAGCTGAGTACATAGCGGGAGCTGCAGGAGCTTGTCAGGCTATGTGGCTCGTTCAGCTGCTGGGCGACATCATTGGGAGGAAGGTCCAGCAGCCAATCCTGAAGATGGACAATCAAGCCGCAATCGCCCTGAGCAAGAACCCTGTTCTACATGATCGCAGTAAGCACATTGATACAAAATTTCATTTCATTCGCGAGTGTGTGGACAGCGGCAAAATTCAAGTAGACTACACAAGCACGGAGGAGCAGCTTGCTGATGGTCTGACGAAGTCACTGGGGCGCGCGAGGTTCTGTGAACTTCGTGATATGGTGGGCATCGTCAAGTTGAAGAATTGAGCATGAATTAGGGGGAGATTGTTCGATAATCCACGCTCATTTTGCTCCATTCTTAGTATTGGCCAAATATAGAATAAGACTCATGCAATGGCTGTAATTGTTTCTAGCTTTCATAGACTTAGCAAGTAGTGGTCATAGTGCTCGCTGTGAGCTCGTCCGTGGGATGGCACGGACCAGTCCGGGTCCATAGCATGCGCAAGTTTGTAGGATCAGAGTTTGTAATCGTCATCTATATATTGATCAATAGAATCAACAGAAAAGCTGTGACATTCCAGCGCAAGTTTCAGTGTACTCAAAGGTGTGTGTTCGCGTGAGTTCTTGCGTGTGTGTGGGAGTGTTCATCAGTCTTCTTCCTCGACTCCGGTGATCATCGCTGGCGAGAAGAAGGCAGCATATTTTCCGAGGTAACATAAATCCCAAATCCTATATATCTCGAAATTATTGTCTGTTCCCCAATCTAAAGTGATGAGATATGCAGCTTATGCCTTTCATCTTCTTGTCAGATTTATCTAGTCGTGTAAAAGTGCACGTTACAGTAAATAAAAAAAGCCTATATGTATTAATTGTGGCATTAACCGAGGCGGGTAGAAGTTGCACCCGCCTTGGTTAAGTTTATGGGAGTGTCACGCAAAATTAGTTTGTGTAGTAGTGATATATGAAACTTAGTTACACAAGACCAGCTCAATGTTCACATGCAAGAGAAGGTCTTTCCTTTATTCCTTATTACAATATAATTGGCCATCGAAATAAAAGGGAATTTAAATATTGTTAGCATGTGACAATACACAAGAGTCCACAGTTTCATTACTGGCCATATCACCTACGATTATAACCATGGCAGCACAAGATGAGATCGATTTAACATGGCACAGATTACAACAGGAATGTATTCCAAAACAGACAGAGGTATATATATATATATATATATATATATATATATATACGGCAGGCCTAAAATGCACCCGGGTGCATTTGCTACAGAAAATGCACCCACCCTCGTTTCCCAGCCCACGGCACGCGCTACCTACCAAAGCGCTGTTTGTCAAAAAAAAGCGCCCGGCCCGCCCGCACCAAGGCCGGGCCCCAAGCTTGCGCTGCACTGCTAGCTAGCAAAGCGCTTGGCCCGCGCGCATGTGGGCCCCGCCACCAACCACCTCCCGTCGCCTCCCCCAGCGGAGTCGCGAGCGTGCGGAGCGCCGCGATTGACGAGCGCAAGGAAGATCCAGGCAAGCGTCCGTGCGCCGCGAGTGACGAGCGCGAGGAAGATCGGGCGAGCGCGAGGATGATCCGGGCGAGCGCGCGGCGACGATGTCCCCAACAATGAGTGATGGTCAGCGGGTGATGCGGTCCTTGGGTGGTCGGAGGGGGCGCTGCAGGAGCACGCATCGAGCAGCAGGCGTGCGAGGCTCGATCCGGCACTGCTTGCAACAGGCGCGCGTGCGAGCTGGAGATGCAGGCCGGTACAGCTTGCCGGTGGGGTCGAGCGGCGAGCTGGAGCTCCATCCGGCACCGCGAGTGGGTTGTGCAGCAGCGCGCGGGCGCAGCAAGCAGCCAGCACGGTGATGCTTCCAGTTTCAGCGGATCGGACGGCGTGAGGGGTAGCCGGTGGGCTGCTGACAACACATGATGTAATTAGCTAAATCATAGCTGAAGCTTATTCGTTCCCACCAAAATCGATCTCCAGCTTGGGGAAATAGACAAAGCCAGCAACGCCATGAGGGGCTCTGATAATACTTGGTGCCTTCTTCTCACCGGCGATGATCACCGGAGTCGAGGAAGAAGACTGATGAACACTCCCACACACACGCAAGAACTCACGCGAACACACACCTTTGAGTACACTGAAACTTGCGCTGGAATGTCACAGCTTTTCTGTTGATTCTATTGATCAATATATAGATGACGATTACAAACTCTGATCCTACAAACTTGCGCATGCTATGGACCCGGACTGGTCCGTGCCATCCCACGGACGAGCTCACAGCGAGCACTATGACCACTACTTGCTAAGTCTATGAAAGCTAGAAACAATTACAGCCATTGCATGAGTCTTATTCTATATTTGGAACACTTTCGCACAGCTCGTCGATTTGCACTTTTGCAGATGGGATCCTGACTCCACAGCACCCGCTGCTACTAGGAAAAAGCATGAGGGGTGCAGTTTGAAACAAAATTGACAGTAATTTGGTTTTCCCACTTATGACTCAGAGAAATAGAAAAAAAAAACTATCGTCTGCAAAAAGTGAGTATTCCCATAATTACAACACTTGTGTTTGTAATTTCTGCAAATTACTGTAGAAACCGTGGAAAGATGTATGTATATGTATGTATGCACGATGGAAAACAGCTAGTGATGATGGGTGTGGCGTCAGTTGACAATAATTTCTTGGAAGAATATTAGATGAGTTACTGAATCGCCTAATGATGAAACATGTCATCAAAATTACGACCCAGACACTAATCTAGTTACAACCCGATAGTAATTATAATAATTAAACGGTTCCTCCAGTAGCAATATAAGGACACAATTAGGATGATAACCTAATTATTATTACACTAGGAAGCTATGCACGCACAATACAATTCCAAAAAAAACCAAAATGATTCTGATGAAAAAAACATGACTTAAGCTCGGCGATGAACAACTTTCAGAGCATTTGTTTCTAAAATTTTTTCGATCTAAGCTAGGTCGTCCGCTCTTTTTTAGTTGTAAAATACTTAAAAAAAAATCTTGGCACACTTGGGGCGAACCGTCCGTTGGGCTGGGGTAGGTCAAATTTGCTCAGGATGCGGTCGGTTGGAACTCGGATAACATTTCGGACAATAACCTAACAACAACTACACTAGGAACCGATGCACACACCATAACAATTTGCAACAGGAGTATCGGTTGAGTTACAATTGAAGTAATTGCAACTAGTGGAATCATCCAATTGCATATAGGAAACTAGCCCAATTACAACTAAGGTAATAAGGTAAGCTATGGCTCGCAGCTCGCTTCACGCAATGCCCACACTATGGCTCGTAGCTCCGCAGGTGTCGCCCTTTGGCAAGGTATCACCTCGACCTTGACCTTGCCCCTTACCTTGCAACTAGAGTCGGGCCCGGTTGCAGGCGGGCGTTGGGCCGTTGCAAGGGGCAGTCCGTCTAGCGCAAGTAGACGCAATCCAAATACAACTAGACTTAGGCCTGTTGTAAGCTGGGTAAGAACCCGGTTACAACCTGTGGCGTGATCCAATTACAACTAGAGTCGGGCCAATTGCAACTAGGCGGTTGTGCCGGTTGCAACTAGGCAGTCATGTCCGGTTGCAAGTCGACGCGATCCAATTACAACTACACTTTCGAGCCTGTTGTTGCAGGCGAGCAAGAACTAGTTGCAACCCGGCGTCATCAAATAACAACCAGTTATGTGTTGTGTTTGCAACATAGCATGTGTTCTAGGTTGAGCCTCCGCATATTCCACTATGCAACCTGGTTATACACCAATTGCAACATGGGAATGGCGCGGTTGGTTCCCCCGCCTCCCCACCTCCTTCCCTTGTTGGTCATCGGGCACCAATTACAACCACTAGTGTAATCGGTTTGCAACTCTGTCTGTCTTCGGTTACAACCTCTACTTGGACCTGCTAGCTTTTTTCTCTCTCCACGTGTCCATCCCGCATGCAGGGAATCTTTTTTTGTTTTGGATCGAAAAAATGCAATATCTCCTAAACCGTAGCTCCAATTTTAGATCCGTTTGCACTAGGTTGTTGAAAAAAAAAAAAATGTGCGTAACAAAATGAGATCCAACATGACTATATTTGATGAACTTTTTTTAAGTATGTAATTGCAACTTCAGCGTACAATGAGTTGTCATCGTGACTACAACACAATTGCAACATGGCTGTAGCGTAGTTAGCGCTTGTTGTGACCACTTAGAATGTAACTTTTACAACCTAGTTGCAATCCCAGCTAGTTACAACCTAGTTACATGCAACCATAGCCCTTGTTGCTACTACATGCAACTAGTTACAAACTAGTTACAAGCCAAGCTAGTGAACAACGTCTATTTTATACACCTTGTATGTGTACTCTACCCATTGCAACTGCGAGACTAGACCAATCGCAACTATAACATCATACTCATTGCAACTTGACGGAACTAGCTAATTCAAACAACAATCAACTCACAAATAGACAAGATAGGGAGCTGTCCTGGAACAACAAACAAGGAAAATAGATAAATTTTTTTTTATAGAATAACAATAGACAAAGAGGGTCCTGTCCTAGCACAACAAACAACTCACAATAGACAATTCTTTTCTATGGAAAACATAGACAAGATAGGGAGCTATCCTGAAACAGCAAACAAGGAAAAATAGACAATTTTTTTTATGGAATAACAATAGACAAAGAGAGGGTGTTGTCCTAACACAACAAACAACTCACAACAGACAATTCTTTTCTATGGGAAAACAGAGACAAGATAGGGAGCTGTCCTGGAACAGCAAACAAAGGAATAAAAGACAATTTTTTTCTATGGAAAAACAATAGACAAGACAGGGTCCTGTCCTAGCACAAGAAACAACTCACAATAGGCAATTCTTTTCTATGGAAAAACAGAGACAAGATAGGGAGCTGTCCTGGAACAGCAAACAAGGAAAAATAGACAAATTTTTTTTATGGAATAACAATAGACAAGAGAGGGTCCTGTCCTAGCACAACAAACAACTCACAATAGACAATTCTTTTCTATGGAAAACATAGACAAGATAGGGAGCTGTCCTGGAAACACCAAACAAGGAAAAATAGACAATTTTTTTTATGGAATAACAATAGACAAAGAGAGGGTGTTGTCCTAACACAACAAACAACTCACAATAGACAATTCTTTTCTATGGAAAAACATAGACAAGATAGGGAGCTATCCTGGAACAACAAACAAGGAAAAATAGATAACTTTTTTATGGAATAACAATAGACAAGAGAGGGTCCTGTCCTAGCACAACAAACAACTCACAATAGACAACTCATAGCACAACAAACAACTCACAAAAAAAAAAAAAAGTATGCTACAGCCAAGTTGCAATTGTGTTGTAGTCACGATGGCAACTCATAGTACGGTGAAGTTGTAATTATGTACAAAAAAAAAAGTTTGTGAAATATAGTCATGTTGGATCTCATTTTGTTAAGCACATTTTTTTCAACAACTTTGGTGCAAACGGATCTGAAATTGGAGCTACGGTTTAGGAGATATTGCATTTTTTCGATCCAAAACAAAAAGATTCCCTGCATGCGGGATTCAGAAGGTCTCGTGCGCTGGTTCCCTGCATGCGGGATTTCTACGGCGCGTCGGTTGGCCTGCATGCGGGATTCCCTGGCGCGTCGGTTGGCCTGGGTGCATCCTGTACAGCAGATGCACCCAGGTGCACAATATACATACAATATATATATATATATATATATATATATATATATATATATATATATATATATATATATATATATATATATATATAGAAAAGGGAATAAATTAATATCCCAAATTTTCCTCTGCATTGATCAATACATATGGCTGTTTGTTATTACAAAACCTGAACAAACACTTTAGGGTATCTCAAAAAATAAAACTTTGATCCATGAAGATGATAAAAGGCAAGACTACAAAGCAATTCTATTACAAAACTTTGATCCATGAAGAGGTATATACTATATAGACCGGAACTTTATAGGGTCCAAATATATGTCACAGACTGCAGCGAGGGGGGCGGTGGTGACACTTTAGGGTTCATCTGATTTTCCGTGGTTACCTAAATTGATTTCTGAAGACACATTTCCGACAGCATGGAGTAGAGCAATAGTTTCACAAGCATTTTTCCAAGGATTCAATCTAAACTGACTTCTAAAGACCCATTTCCAATAGCATGAAGTAGAACAACAGTTCCGCAAGCATTTTCTTAAAAAATTAAACCTGGTCCTATGTTTCCTTTGTTACAAGGCAGCATAAAACACCATGCAAAATAAAGAGAATATGAACAACTTGATATAAAAGTATCAGTGATTTTTATGATTGAGAAATCAATTGTAAACTGTACATGAGGAATGAAAAAAATCTACAAGGCACATAATAGTTTACCATTTCTCTAAAAAATAAGAGTTGTTCTGTGGGGTAACTTGCATCCTGCAGTGGAACAAGAGCGCACCTTAGTAAAAAAAAACTAAAATCCTTTACTAGGCTTATAAAGAAATATGAAAATAACTTTTATATGTGCATTCCACATTAAAGGAGCCACTCTTGTATATTTGGATCATTGGATGAGTTGGGTTACATGTGCAGCATTTTTTAAAAAGAAAAATGCATATGTTCTTTAGGCACTCATTGGTCATTACTTGGGGTTACACACAACTTGTACAACACAAGCAACCGATAAGCCTAGCTTATCGTCAAAGTGCACTCTCAACAGCAGGTACAACCCACCTTTACCTCTCATGTAATTAGAGTTCCATTTAAGAAAATATTTATACTCGTGAATGGCTACAAGATTAGGGGACTAATTTCCTCAAAAATTGAGTTCTGTAGCATGTTCAATGTGGTAATGTACCTGCTCCCGTGCTTTGGGAAAACATTATTAATTAAGAAAAAGTCTAAATCACACCCCCACCTATGGGAGGTGGACTACATAACCCCAACCTATGAAACAGTTTATATCAACCCCTGAACTTTTTTTTTTTGAAACTAACCCCCTGAACTTTCTAAAATCGGTCAAATTATCCCCCTAAAGAAGTTTAAAAAATCATAGTAAATCACAAAAAAATCATAAAATGTATAATCAAATTGTGTTGGACTCGATGAGTACATCTACACAATGAACATATAATATGGTATGCTTTAGTATTTTTTTTCTTTGTAGCTTTAGATCTATGCTTTTCTACATAGCTATAAAAAATGTACTAAAGTATATCATATTATATGTTCATTGTGTAGATCTACTCATTTGGAGTCCAACACTATTGGATTTTTTATTTTATGATTTTTCAGTGATTTACTATTATTTTTTAAAACTGCTAGGGGTAATTTAACCGGTTTTAGAAAGTTGGGGATGATGTAGACTGTTTCATAGGTTGGGAGCTATGTACTCCACCTCTCATATAGGTGGGGGTGTGATTTAGACTTTTTTCCTTATTATTAATTAAGGTCAAATGCACCAGCGGGTGGATCGGTGAAGCAGAGAACAACGACGAGCACAGACTAGGGAACCATATCCAACGCCCATATCCAACGCGTCAGTACACAAAAATAGAACTCCACATCGTCTTCCGGGGCGCTAGCAACCACATGAACTTCCGCCCGCGCGCCGACACCGCATAGAGGTCAGAGAGTAACGAATAGACCATGGTTAGAGGACAGAGAGTTAGGGTACCTAATTTAAAACTATGGATGTAGACTCCAATGGCGACCACCGCTCGCCGGCGGAGGCCAGAGCTAACCGCGGAAGGGGATGACGGCAGCGCCATTGTAGTGAATTGAGATCCTCCGCAGATCAGATTTTGTGCTGCCGCCACTGAAGACAACGCCACCTCTCCCCGGTGGCTGCGGCGGCTGCCCTGCGCCTAGGCCTGCGCGTCACAAAGGTAAATTTGATGCATCGAGACGCCTCCAAACCCTAGGCGCGGACGCTACTGCGCGTAGAGCCGTCTCCGCCTAGCTTCCAGTCTCCCGAGTCCGGATTTCTTTTTTTGAAGCTGGTTCTAAAATAGTAATGTCTCGTGCATTTACACGATTGCTTTCAGTTTCTAGCTTCGGAAGATGGAGTGAGCGCGAGTTGGGGTTACATGCGTGATCAGCGGCGACACGCGAGGGTTGAGCGAGCGAGCGTTGGTTTTTTCTAAAAATTGAAAACAAAAAGAGCACACGGGATGAATCGAGAGTGGGCGCGAGTTGGGGTTACACGCAGGATCAGCGGCGGCACGCGTTGGTCGAGCGAGCGTTGGTTTTTTTTTTTTTGAAAAAGTCTACATCACCCCAAATTATTGGTGGTAGACCACATAACCCCCAACCTATGAAGCGGTCTATATCACCCCTGAACTTTTCCAAAACCGATCAAATTACCCCCTAAAGCAGTTTTAAAAAATCATAGTAAATCATAGAAAAATCGTAAAATGAAAAATCCAACTGTGTTAGACTCTAAATGAGTAGATCTACACAATGAACATATAATATAGTATGTTTTAATATATTTTTTACACCTATGGAGAAAAACATAAATCTAAAGGTGCAGCAAAAAAAATGAACTAAAGCATACCATATTATATATTCATTGTGTAGATCTACTCATTTAGAGTCTAACACAATTGAATTTTTTCATTTTATGATTTTTCTATGATTTACTATGATTTTTCAAAACTGTTTTGGGGGTAATTTGACCAGTTTTGAAAAGTTAAGGGGGTGATATAGACCATTTCATAGGTTGGGGGTTATGTATTCTACCTCCCATAGTTGGGGGTGATGTAGACTTTTTTTTTTTTTCTAAAAAAACTGAAAACAAAAAAACATCATGTGGGAGGAATCGAACCCTGTTGGCCTCACGCTTGGGTGTGTGCGGGATTAGGATGAGTGATGGGCGGGTGGGGGCTGCGTCCAATACTTGATCCGACCATTGAATCGTGGATCGAGTAATGAGAGAGAAGGTTGAGAAGTCATCCGAGTGGTTCATTTTCAATGGATTTGAATGCAGAGAAGTTGGTAGATTAGTAGGGTAGATAGATTAATCAAGCCAAACATTAGTGTGCATGATAGCATGTAATTCTATTAATGATTTCGCAATAAGATTAGAGGAAAAGCACCGCTGATATATACCCATCAAGGCCCCATTTGGAGAAACTCAAAGCATAGCAACCTTTGACGTACATCTGCCATGACCCCCCTTCCCTTCCCTTGGTACTTCACGACTCACTAGGTAAATGCCCGTGCGTTGCAGCGGGAAAAAAAAAATGTTATGATAATGTAAATGTTATGACAGAGTATAAACATGTACTGCACTGTTAAAGAAAACAATACTTTCGACCTGCAGACTCTGCAGCCTTTAACAAATAATAGTGTTTTGTACAAGAGTTTCCACGGGACCTAAAATCTTCCAATACGTGGAGCATTCAAGAATTGATATTTTGTCATCACATACTATATCTACATTATCTTAGCAACATGTTGTTTTAAGCCATAATGAGATAAGTGCATGTTTGTACATAATAATTAATATCAAAGCAAGCATAGTAAAATAATATTGATACACAAAATTCGCATAACTCAAGTACGTAGTTTAAATAAAGATCAAAAGAAACACAAAATTGGTATTTTCTCTGCTTGTGATATTTGCAATAGTCTCAAATCTCAATTTCAAAGAATACCATCTTGCCCTGAAACAAAAGATGAAGTGTGTACGAACCGATTACAACACCTGATTTGAAATGCCCAAATCAACCATCATAAATGATGCAAGCATGATTTGCCTACAGAAACAATATTTTTCCAATTATAAAAGGGGTTTGTACTTTGTACTGACTATTACGAGCTACCACAATCGCATCATATTCACCACAAGGCTTTTCATTCTCAAACAAGGGCGGAAGCCATTGAAGGGCTCGAGTTTGTTTATTCAACACAATTTGCACATTTTCAATCATATCGGTCTGCGATTGCAAATGTGGCATGCAATCAGCAAGCTGACAAACTCAAAGGTTCAGCAAACTATTGCATTATACTCTGCTACTTGGATTTAATTAAAGAAAAAAAAAACAAAATAAATCTCTAGGGAAGGATACGATGTGCGATGTATGCGTCAAATTCATGGTACAAAAGTAGCGTGATGGCAATCCACTTGAAAATATTGCCAGTTATATACGGATCATCAATCATACTGCTATCTTTCATCTTTCATTCCTAGGTTGGATGGAACAAACATGACTCTAACTTTCGGGGTAGAATACGATGCGGGGGAATATAAATGCTCACATGCTTTGCTTGTTGGGTTCTCTTCAAATCGATAGAAATTAGTATAATATAGTGGTGAAGAGACTTCATCCACCAACCAAGTTTGATTAACCAAGCTTATCCAGTATAAGCGAGTACCACTGTAATCAAAATATTATTAGTTATCATAATTCATATCCTATATTGGAGTATTGTAGCTGGAACACAGCTTTACTAAATGGGTGCAGGAATAAACAACAGTTGAATTATTAGATTGCTTAACAAGCCACAGCCGGTGCCAAATAAGGCAAGTTTCAATGCGAACCACTAAAAGAGTTGCAAGCATTGCATTTAAAGGGGAAGCCATAAGAGGGGATAAAAGGGTTACTTACATCTATCAAGCCTTCCAGATTCTCAACCTATCATCATCATCATGTTGTATATTAAACTTCCCGTCCTTTGGATATATCCATTGAACAATCTTGATACAAATCTTGTTTGCCACCCACATTCTTCTTAGCATCATCATTTGAATGGATGTCATCATTTTCTTTGATTCATCAACACATTGATTTCTTAATTTGTTGTGGTTAGCCATGTTGCTGCCTTTATAATCTTTAGCTTGATCAAATCTTATTTGGATGCAGAACTTTCGAATATGTGGGTGTAGACAAGAGCATGATGCATAACAAACATTTCAGGTGCGGGGGCGCGCCTTGACACCAATCTTTTGCGCACCACAGTCTTGTTCTACAAATATCAAACAATGCATCAGTCTTATAATCATTGCTCATCAACAACAAAAGCAAGCATGAGGTGATCGAACAGCGGGGAAGTGTTCTAATGAAATTCAAGGACCAGAATATGCAGGAAACACAAATGCCTCCAATGCTCACCTCCATCTTAGATGGTTGTTCTCGTCGTTACCATCCATCGTATGTCCTCTGCAAACCAGCTCATGTCGGGATGGTGCGGTAGCGAGGGGGCAGAGGCAGTGGCGTGCGCCCGTGGGGAACCGGCGGTGAAATTTGTCGGCGAGGCTTCACCAATAGCGTAGCGACCGCCTGTTTTCCTTTTCCCGACAACGAACGTGGACGAGCTCAATGGCGTGCTGAACGACCTTCAAAGGCCGTCTCGGGGAATCGCGAGCCGGCGGTGACTTGGGGGAACGCGCGGGGCCCTAAGCGCGGACCGGCGCGAGGAACCTCGAAAGGCCCGAAGGCGGCGGCGCGGCGGCGCGAGAGAGGCCCAACAATGCGCTCGTCCGCCGCATCGCTCGGTCGCCTATAATCGGGCCAAGGCGGCAGCACGGGGGAGAGGGCCAGCGGCGGCGGCGGTGTCGGGAGAGATCCGGGCGGCGGGGGGCGGGAGCCCTTCGTCTGCGGGGAGCCGTCGATAATTTTCGGAGGTGGGTTCCGAAGCCGGGGATCTTTGATCGAGGCGGCACCATGGCGAGGTGAGAGAGATCAGTGGAGACTCACTGCGGCCAGGGGGCGGTGGCGGGAGGCAATCCCGGTAAGGGAGGGCAGCGGGGGCGAGGGCGGCGGCTGGCGGCGCATGGGGAGTTCTGCGGCGGTGGAGGGCGGCCAGACGAGGAGCTGGCTTTGGTGGGCATGGCAGTTCGTTCCGCGGGGACGGGGGGGATCGTGCGGGAGGCCAAAGGAGTGCAGGCGGCGAGGGGAGGCGGCGAAAACTGCCAGCGGGGAGATTAGGGAGCGGCGTGGGTTAGCGCCGGGTGAAGTGATTAACGCTAAGCAGACGATAACATTTGGTTTTTTTAGTAGTAAGATTCCCTACCGGGAGCGTATCAGGTGAAAACCAGCCCAGCTGTGCAAACTTTGGAAACTCCGATCACAACCGCTGGATGGTCTTCCGATGGATAGGAGTTGAGGTGGGGTATTTTTGCACTTAAATGCCCGCCATTAGCCATACTGATCTCTTTTTTTACAAATCAAACCCCCTGGTACGCAGGCTCGCAGCGCGCACGCTGCCTCTTCCTTTCTTCGTCCCGTCCGCGAGTTGCTGCCGCCGTCGTCGGAGTCTGTGCACGCTGCCCCGCTCCTGTCTCGGATCCAACTGCCGTCGACGCTGCTCCGGCTCCGCCGCTGCCTCGGGTCCAGCCGTCAAGATCTCCGCCCAGGCGGCCACCGCGATGGGCTCCTTGTCAGTGGTCGGGATCGTGTCTACTAGAATATAATGAATGTCTTGCTTTGCTCCTTGTCCGTTGCTTTAATCACGGCTGGTTCCTTTTCTTGCGTTGCCTGCTTCTTCTTAATTTTTCTTCATTCAGTTTGATCAGTACGTGAAGTGACCTAGAAGTAGTAAGAGAGCCCAAGGAAGAAGCAGCTAGCAGAAGCATCGTAGGATGGAACATGGAAACGAGCCGCGGTGCTGTGGACGACATCTTCCGCCGCCTGCTGGTCCATGACGTCACAGGCGAGGACTCCATGGCCTAACTGGCGTGCGGCTGTGACTTGAGGGCCAGGTCAGCTGTCAGCAGCAACTTCGCAATGATGGCGGCAGCGACTCGCGATGACGGCGGTAGCGCCTGGCGGCCGACTCGCGACGACGGCGGCAGACGCGACGGAGAAAGGAAGCGGCGGCCTGCGTATCAGGGGAGAGGTGATTTGTAAAAAAAAGAGATTAGTTTGGCTAGTGGCGGGCGTTTAAGTGCAAAAGTACCCCCACCTCTACTCCTATCCATCAGATGTCCGACGGTCTTGATTGGAGTTTCCAAAGTTTGCACAGCTTGCCTGGTTTCCACCTGATACGCTCCCTTCTCTACCTCCTTTACATTTACGTACGCCCTTAATTGCATTCTTTTGGCTGTGTGCATTACCTTCTAGACAAGTTTGCTTTGTTCGTTGATATGATTGAAATCTAGCGTGCTAAATTTTTTTGCGGTGGAGAGATCAATACTTAGCAACACCTAGTTGTACATTTAGATAGTTCTTGCGTAGATTTTGTCAAGTTGGTTTTAAAGGCCATTACGTGTTAAGAGGCATCATTTACCATTTTAGGCGTTATGATCTCTTCAACATCAGTAGCAGTACACAGACACCACAGTTTTGTTATCGAACTGATCGACTTAGGAATCTTACCAACGATTAAAATCATGGTATACACGATGAGACGTATATAATAGCGTCATAAGGATTACAAGAACGGGATTGTCTTAACTAGCTATTCTAAAAAATACTACTTGCTCCAATCAAAATTGCAGGTAATTCATATTACATAACTTTGGCTACGTACCTAGAAAACTTAGAACAACTTACAATTTTGAACAGATGGAGTAACATATATTGCAAAGCAGATGGAGTATAATAGAACTTTCAAGGGTCCAAAATATTGTATTGAACAAATTGAAGAAAAGTGCTACAGTCGCCTGGTTGCAACTGAATGCCAGCAGGAGCTAGAGAGATATGTTCCTTGTTCGAAAGAAAATTAAAAACGTGAAGAACAAAATCGATGGTATCCACACCACTCCACGTGCTAATTGCATGCGAAAGGCATGAGTGTGTTTTGACATGTTTCGTCGTCGCCCTTCATTTTGGAATAGGTTTATGCATTATCTTTGATAAGCGATGATGGATTGATGAGTTTGAGATATCTGAACTCCACAAAGAAAATTCATGTGCTCTGTGGATATTTATTTATCTTGGCTGGCTCAAATGAGTGTTGACCATGGTAAAGTACACCAATACCTTGATCTGTGTTCCAAGCACTGGCCCGATCGAACACCTTAAATCATTTTCCACTGGCCAATAGTGAACGCACGTTGATTTCGATTATTGATATCCCTCGAGAACATGCGACCACGAGGCTACAGGATATTAGATGTACAAAAGTTAGCAGTAAATAATTAGGTGGAAAAAGGAAATTTAATAACATGCTGTAACAAGAAAAACAGGACATGTACAACTGATTTGAGAGAATTATCAGTAGTTCAAAAGAGTCGACTGTTATGAACTACGGATAATGCCTCAAAAGGTCTTTTGAGTCTACTTTATAGCCGGCGGTTCCAATAATGCCTAAAAAAGTCTTTAAAGACATTTTTACCACTTTTAAAGACATTTAAAATATCTTGTATAAAGGCAACGGATCAGGTCTAAACCAACCTCTCTCCGTACAAAACCGTGCAAACTTCTAATCTGGGTCACAGGATGTCGATCCAATGGTGCACACGGGGGAGGTGGAAGAGGAGATTTGCAAAAGTGTGATTAATAAGGGTGGGTGGTTGTGTGTAAAATTGTCCAGTCCCTCGTGCCCCTTGGATCAATATCATGTGACCCAGATTAGAAGTTTGCAGACTTGCACGAAGAGGTTGATTTGCATCTGATCCGTTCCTTTGTATAAAAGGTCATTCTGTAGTGGTCTAATTAAGTTTGTAACTCTACAGTTCGACAAATAGTGCTCTTACAATAGAATCACTGACACAAGAATAATATAATATTTCATGATTTAGTGTCCTAATTTATTTGCACATCATCATGTGGTATAAGACATGCTTGATTAGAATCTAATGATTTGACTACTATACAATGCTGAGATAGCGAACAAGCGTACCTGGTTAATTTCTTATTGCTGTCGAATACCATGCTAATAACGGGACCGTCCTTGCAAAATAGTTCCACCCTTTTTTGTAAGCCTGTACAATTATTAGGAGACAACAATTAGTTATCAGTTTCTTGGAATCAGAAAAATAGCTTATCCATCACTGCGATAGTAAAAAAAATTATATAGCTCAGCTAGTTAGACTTGTGGTTAATCTACCCACCCGGATAACAAGTGTTCGAAGAAAGCGAGTGCTCACGATTTCCTTTATTTATTATAAGATACAAGACACTAGTGCAGGAATGTGGTCTATCCCCGGTTCACCATGTCCATTTGTTCCGGTTCCGTAACGGGGGTTTGTCCCGGTTCTAGACTACAACCGGGACAACAATTGGGGGCGTTTTGCATTTCAGCAGCCACGTGGTGTCGACCCATTAGTCCCGGTTCTAGTACCGGGACAAAAATGGGGGGGTTGCATATTTTACCCCCACGTGGTCATCTCATTTTTCTGATCGCGTCTACATGGCATGTGTGAAGGCACCGCCGCGTCGCGTCGGTCGGTGACCGGAAGCTTTGACCGGTGTGGGTCGTTTGCGCGTGGGCCCGCCGTTTGCCTTTTTCTCGGTCGGACCCGTGTATTCGAGCGTCTGGTCAGTCTATGACCCGGTGCGTCACGGTCACCTTGCAGCGATTGGGTTTGGCCCCCAACGACTCTTTTGCTATGTGTGGCATATATATACTTGGTGGCCGGCCCATGGCTCTCTCTCTCTTGGACATTTGAATCACTCCTAACATCATTTGAGCTGAGCAAACTCCCTCCTCCTCATTGTTCTTGCTTGTGAGCACATTTCTAGTGAGTTGAGGAGATTCAAGTGCATTGCTTTGAGTGTTTGCATTTAGAGGCACATGAGGGTCGTTGTTGCCGGTGGATTTCTTGTTGCTCTTGGAGGGCACCACTCCTAGACTGGCTCGGTGATTGTGGAGGCGTTGGGAAGAGAAGGCGATTGTTCTTGCCCACCACCGGTGATATTGTGTGGGGTTCTTGATCTTCCCGGCGGAGTGCCAAATTGATACTCTAGTGGATTGCGCGTGTCGTTGAGTTACCCCCTCAATCGAAGTGGTGTCAAGAGGGCCTAGTGAGGCAAGGCGCGCGGCGCCACCTTGATCCACCATTGAGACGATCGACACAACCGGAGACTAGCTTGAGGGTGCTCAAGTGAACTCTAGGTGAACAAATCATTGTCTTCATCATTTGTGTTGATTGACTGTCTCCCGGTGATTGGTTCAGGGGGAGCTAATTCGACCAGGCCAACCTCCAGATTTGGTCAGACCGATCTTATAAGGCAGATTGCTTGTTCTTCGACCGTAGGTTTTCTGAGGTAGTGGTGCCTAGGGATCAGTTCTCCAGGGGGTGTTTAGTTGCCATGCAACATCCTAAAAAGTGCTACAGTTCCCTGTCACATCGAATCTTTTAACGCATGCATGAAACATTAAATGTAGTCAAACAAAAAAAAACTAATTATATAGTTTAGCTGAAAAGTACGAGACAAATCTTTTGAGCTTAATTAGTCCATGGTAAGACAATAATTACCAAATACAAGCGAAAAGTGCTACAGTAAACGAACCCAAAATATTTCAACAACTAAACACCCCCAAGTCATCAAACCACCAGTTGGTTTAGGTGATTTTGGTTTTGGGCTCTTGCTTCGTTTTGGTTGATGTTGAGAGCATCACTTTCTTCTGATTTTAGTGTTTTCTTCTAGCACTTGATTTTTCATTGGTGTGACAGACCTACTGTGTTCTCTGGGTATACAAGATGGCATCTAGTCACTTGTTGACTCTCACTTGTGAGATTTGGTGTTTTTGACGATTCTTTGCGACAACGGCTATATATATTCCAAAAAAAAAACGATTGGCTCCCATTTAATGCCCCATGGTCGTCTTTATTGGTCCTTCAACTTTCTTGCTTCACACTAAATAGTTTAATAAAGCCACATATGCATGTAATTGATTTTGGCTACCAATTACACGATGAGTCATTTTGGGTAAGGTGGCATTTAAAATGTATGTATAGATGCATGCATAGATGTTGTTAAAGGGCAGGCATGCTTGTATGTGGATTAATACTCCATCCATTTAAAATTGTTAGATATTGATGCTTTTTAGATGCCTTGTTTTAGTATGTATTTTTAGACATGGTATATATCTAAGTACATAGAAAAAAAAACTATGTATCTAAATAACTGAAAACGTCTTATAATTTAGAATGGAAGAAATTAAGTACCTTATAATTCATGTTCAATTTTTAAACCTTGGACACTTACATTTCATGATGAAGAGTGTAACAGATAATAATTATTACCTATAGGTCGTGGCATCCCATAAGAAAATGTGCTTGATATCTTTATATATGTTTGACTCCGTGATGATAGCCAATATTGGAAGCGTTGGGTGGCAAGCAACTTTATAATGGTCCCAGTCGCTTCCCATGCAAAGTGTGTGGACATGTTTCTGGGTCTGCAAATCCCATATCTGATTCAACATGGAAAAGAGAGCAGAATTAGAGTAATTATTTTCCTACGAGTCATAGTAGTTAAGTAATGCTCGTTATTGCTTCCAGGGTGCGGATGACGTACATACATTTGCATTCTTATTACGAGTGTTACTCCAATCTGTAACCAGGAAGTGCTGATTTCTATTGTCAGTGTAAAAGTAGGTTCCCTGAATGCTTGACTGCGGTGATAGGGTGAAAGACCGAGCAGACGACCAGAGGTGTTAGCATAGGCTGCGCAGAATGAGAATCCCCGATCTGCAATTTGCATGTGTACAGATGTTACGTGTTACCTATGAAGGTGCGATAACTGGATGGCGCACGTAGATTTTTTTTTGCATATAAAAGCAAATCAAATGCAAGTACAAACCCAGAAGTGCAGATGACTGTCAAAAGTACCAGGTTCTTCTGGAGGCATTAATGAGGCGATAGGTTCCGAAGAATGAATGTTCCAGACCTGCAAGTTTTCATGCAGTAGAGATGTGTAGTTAATTAATCCCCATAAGGACAGTCCCAATGGAAGAAACTAACACGCTTTCCATAGTAAAAAAAGAAATCATTTCCATAGTAAAAGAAATCATCTATAGAAACCATTCTTCACAAAGTGGTAGTGTTTTCGAAAGTAATAATTGTTTTCTCTTTCGCTCTTCTAATTCCACCAATAGGGAGAGTTGCATTAATACCATAGAAACTAGTGGTTTCTCCTCAATGGTAAATTCATGGTTTCTTGTGCATTGGGTCAAGAGTAGACATGGTTTCTCCATGAAAAAACCATTTCTATGATTTATGATCTCTTTCCTCATTAATTAGGCTATCACATCATCATTTTACTTAGTTGGCAAGCTATTTAATAAAGATAGAAACTACCATTAATGCTCCATTAGGAGTGCCCTAACAATTAACAATTATTCCTGAGTTTTGGAGCCCCTACTCTTTGTTAGCTCCTATTAATAATTCATACTCCTCCAAGTGACGTTTTCTACTACATCGTGTTTAATTGTCCGTCTTATTTAAAACTTTTGTGCAAACTATAAAATAAATAAATTGATAAAATAAGTCGTAACAAAATAAATGACACTTATATAAAAATTCTCAATAAGATGGATGGTTGAACAAGATGTCTAAAATCCTGAAACGGCACTCTTTTTTTAGGACTGGGGAGTAATTAATTAGCCCAATATTTTTTAGAGATGTCATCCCTAACTTCCCAAGTACTCTCTATCGCAAAATAGTTACTTTGCTAGAAATTCTTACACATAGAATATAGCAGAATATTGAAAATGTTGGAATATTTGAACATAAAAAATGGAATACTGAAGAAAATAAGTCATGGCTATATATGGCCTTTTTAAAAAAAAAATTGAACTCCAAATGGACATGCTATATGGTTTTGTAAAATAGCAAACATGTTATCCCTAAAATCCCAACGGCCATATGACAGCCATAGTCATTTGCTATATGGTTTTGTGAAACAATAAGTTTATTGCAGATTTTTTTAAAAGATTTCTGTTTTACAAAATGGCTAAACAAAAAAATTTAGCTGTTAAGTTAAGCCAAGCTGTTGAAGTTGCTCTAATCATTTATAAATGCTTGGAGTCGTTACGACACTATCGGGCCTCCTCTTAAGGATAGGGATCATGGGTGTAAATTATATTTTTCTCTGACCGACATTTCGATCAAAAATTTGATACCAAATGTATATTTGTATTCAATTTTTGACATTCAACCGTATACAAATTCAAATACTCAAAATCTGATGTCATGGATATAGGTTGCACATCTATATCCAACATATATCCGAACATTCACACATCGGACACTATCCATATCCAACTACGAATTCGAAAAAAGAAACTTTAGCAATCTTTATTTGTATTCGCATATATCCATCCTTGTTCGATCTGTTTAGATCCCTAATAGGAATGGATTGGTCGCATATATCCATCCATGCATGTTCGAGATCCCTAATACAGTAGGATGGATTCATCTTAGAAATTAATAAAGAAATATCTTAGCCAAGGATTTAATTTATTTTTGGATTGAGGGAGTAATTAATTGACCACAGCGGGAGCGGGAGTACCTTTACGTGGCGCGAAAAGGAAGCACTAGCAAAAGTGTTGGTGCTTCTTGGGCCAATTGTGAGATGCCACACGGTGTCGTTCGTCTCAAATACTCGAATGCATGTCCAGGCATGATCCCAGTCCCAGAGCCTAATAGATTTGTCCAACGTAGACGCCGTTAGCAACAACGGGTCTGTTGGGTGAACAGCCAACCAGTCTACAGTCCCGTCGTGAGCTGCGAATTCCATGACCTTGCACATTGTAGTGTAATCGTAGACATGGACCGACCCACTACCATCTCCGGCCGCGATCCATTGCTTGCTAACGATAAATTTGGCTGAGTGAATGGCACGCCACCAGCAGTTATCTGGTAAATCTGTCACTTGGAACGCCATGAGTTCCACCTGCCAAAGCGAAAACGAGTAAGGTCAACCAGCTTTATACAAGTGCCACATTGATATATCCACAAGCAGGGACAATGATTATAATGAGGGGAGCTTTCTCGATTTTTCATCTTGGTGGTTTTCGTCAAGTATTCTACTCTATGAATATAGATTAAAGACATATTTATTTAGATTGGATTGAACAACAAACATATCAAAATTTTTGTTCATTATTGGATATTGAATTAGTATGACCATTGGTTGAACCAAGTTATGATATGACAAATTTTGATCCCTAATTAAAAAAATAAGACCCAACCTAGGAGAAACCAGGGGGCTTTGTATTAAGAAAAAAAAAATGAGGCGCGTAAGTCCGTCCCGATGGGGATCGAACCTAGGAGCGGTTGCTTCCCACACAGGGAAGCTAACCATCCAGGCTATCGCCCAGTCCTCAGTTTTGATCCCTAATTAAAAATGCACCACTAACTTGGTAGTTGATATTTTTTTCAAAAAAAAAAACCTTTGTGAAAGATCAGGATTTCGCTGTGTATTGAATGAAATAAATAGAAATGTATTGCTAAATTTCACCATGTGTACGCCCTGTACAATATGGTTTGATTTTTTAAAAGAATTATTTGTCGGTACATATCACTAACCCAAAATGTCCATGGTGAGAGAAAAATAATCCAAACATATATTAGTATTAGGAAAGGATCCATTAGGATGATTTGCATTTGGAAATGATCCATCATGATCATTTGTATATGAGGATAGGATCCATTAGGATTAATTATAGTCTAGCTTCCTTGTGTTGTAATAACCTTCTTTAGTACCACATGTTGAATATGGCTATATAATGACAGGCACCCTCAACATTGGGTATGTGGTGTGATTCCCATATCCTTCTACAATTAGTATTACCGGTGCGATAATATACACACACATGCCTGCATTTGCTCATCTTCTGTCCTAATATACAAACAGCAAGCACATGTATAGATATTTATTTAATTAGAGCCTGTTTGAATACAAGGAATTGGTAGAGTTCGCTAACAATAGTTAAAATTAGTTGTAGTCCATCAAAACAGGAGAGCTAATAGCATCTTCAAGAATCTTCCTTTTGAAATCGGGGGTGCGTTTGGCGGCGCTCCTCTATGTGTGCTCCAAAGGCAGATCCAGATTTTTGCGCTGTGCCTTCAAGCGCCAAAACGGTTTTGGCTCTTTCGGTGTGGTTTCGCCTACTCCGGTGCCAAAGCCGCACCGGACAAGGTGCGTGACACTACTACAATAAACTACTGCAGGGGCGGCTCGGGATGGCCACCGAGGGGGGCGTTTTTTGTAACCGCCCTAACTCTCCGTTCCTACGGTGCTTGCCTTTGTAGGAGCGTTTACTGGCCGCCCATACTAACGATTATCTTGTAGGGGCGGTTCGATCTAAAAGCCGCCCCTATAGATGATTTGGAAAAAAAAAAAAAAAAGAAAAGCCCATCCCAAACCCTAGCGGGTCGGGATGCAGGCAAGCACCCGTCGCCGCCCGCGTGCCGCATGGATTTGGTTCCGCATGCCGGACGCCGTGCTCCCGGCTGGCGTCGTCGAGCTGCCCGTGCCGCGTCGCCGTGCTGCCCGTGCCCCGCCGCGCCATCCGCATGGTGGAGCGCCCGTCTGCCGGCTGCTCCACTCCGCTCCGCCAGCGCCTTTGGTCCGCCCGGGCTGCTGCTCATCGCCGCACCGCTGCAGCGTTGGGCGGCGATGCTTATCGCATCGTCCGCGCGCGGCCGCAGCTGCCGCCCCGCCAGCGCCGCCCGTGCAACTGGGACGGGGCAGCCGAGAGCCCGCGCCGCCCGTGCGCCGAATCGGCCGCCCGGCGCCAGCGCCCGCCGTACTGGCTGGGCGCGAAAGTGCTCGCGCGCCGCCCGCCGGCCGCCGAGTGCTCTCTCCCACCGCGCCCAGCAGACCGCGGGGCTGCGCCGTGCCCACCGCCTATACGCACCCGAGGAGGCGCTATTGGTAGCCATGGGGAGTTAGAGAGAAGAGAGGCGGAGGATGAGAGAGAGAAGAGAGAGGACCGTCTCGGGAGAGAGAGACGAGTGGGCCGGGGAGACAGTCATATGGGAAGGATTGACTTGTTTTCGAAAGGAATCCACTACCTTCGGTTGTGTTTCTTTTGTGCCAATGACAACCGGACCCCGCGGACACATGTCGAGTTATGAGTGGCCACCAGCACCACAACCGGATCGATGATGTGGAGGGGTCACGCGGATCGCCTCCGTTCCCAAAGACATTTGTGCTTCTTCAAACCCATCGCCACATGGGCCCCGCTCCCACTTCCCACTCCCACCCGCACATGGGAACATGCAACGGCCAGGGGCACGCCACCACCACACGCTGCACACTGCTATTCCTAGGGCGGTTTTATCTGAAACCGCCCCTACAATGTGTCATATTAGGGGCGGCTGGATATAAGCCGCCCCTAATAATAGTAGGGGCGGCTCGTAATACCAACCGCCCCTATTGTGCCTTCATCATTAGGGGGTTGGTTGCCCGGCCCGACTTTGGCGACCAACGGGGCGCTGAAAAAGGTGAACCGCCCCTACTCAAAATTTGTGGCGTTCCCATAGTAGACTATTGTAGTAGTGTGAGCCGCACCAAATAGGCCCTCATTGTAAATCATCATTTATTATAGAGCCATTCGAAGAAAAATGGTTGTCTACATAGTTCCACCATCCAAAAACTTTTCGTGTCTTGTGTGCACTCTAGAGAGCCGATCCACTCTCCATATTAGGCTAGTGAGAAATCCATAATGGAGGATGCCAATATTTGGAGATCCAATTAAAGAAATTGTTGGATGTTATTATTTTCCTATTAACAAGGAATATAGAGCGTGAGACTCATGAATTGCTCTAATAGGCGGGCTAATTTATATTCAAACTGCGAACACATGGTTGATTTAGGTCAAATGTGTTTAGTTGTGTGATTGAGTGATTGTCAACAGTCAACATTTTACTTCTATTTTCCTTTATTCTTTTATGCTTCGGTTATGTTCACCGACACACGTGGAATAATGTGTCGAAGATGTATCTCTTGGTTCGTGTTGTACAGGTGTGAAGCTCGGAGATGGTAGCCGATGATGAGGTGAAGGGGCCAAAAGGGGGGCCCGGGCCGATGGACCACGGAGGTGAAGGACGGAGGTGAGGCTTGGACCGAGGGACGGGATCATTTGGGTGGCTACCATGGTGGGTGACGTCTAGGACATCGGCGAATGCAAGAGGACATGGCGAGGACCGTGTCGATTGGGTCAAGACGGCGGCGGGCGGATCGGATGACTTGGCGACTCCGGTGATCAAGACGTGGCATGAGTCGGAGGTTTGGTGGTTTGGACCTCAAAACCACCCGGTGGCGGTTTCGTGGTTTGGGCCTCAAAACCACCCGGTGGCGGTTTTCGTGGTTTAAGCACTTGACCTTGTTGCCATGACACTATTTAGAGCACCTTCTCATTTTGGGTTGCTATAAACTTGAAGTCGTTTTTTCATCGCATTTTTATGCATTTGCCAACAAGGGGGGAGAAAGATACAAAGACAATGATTGCATTTTCCAAGGGGAGTAGCACTTTGAGCTAGATGTATTGAGCCTTTGCCTTTGTCTTGAGGGTCTAGCAGTTCGTGAGTAAATGTGATTGGTTTAGAGCTATGCTAGTGGTGTTGAGCCTGTGCTACCTCTTCTTGAGGGCGAGCAGTTGGTTTAGCTTGGTTGTGTCGAGCCTTTACCCATGTCTTTGGGAACCAAGTTTTTGTTCTACATTTGCTATCTATGACTTTGGTTCAGCTTATGCCTAGCTTGTGTTCACTTGGATGTGTTATATTCTTCCTTCTTCTTGTCTTTGTATTGAATTTTGACAATGCACTCATCAAGGGGGAGATTGTGACCACATGGTTGATTTAGGTCAAATGTGTTTAGTTGTGTGATTGAGTGATTATCAACAGTCATCATTTTACTTCTATTCTCCTTTATTCTTTTATGCTTCAGCTATGTTCACCCAAGACACTGCGTGGAGTGTGTCGAAGACATATCTGGTTTCGTATTGTACAGGGTGTGGAGCTTTCGCAGATGGTAGCTGATGGCGAGGTGAAGGGCCAAGAAGGACGTCCGAGTCGATGGACCGCGGAGGTGAAGGACGGACGTGAAGCTTGGACCGAAGGACCGGATCGCTGGGTGGCTAGCCATGGTGGTTGACATCTAGGACATCGACCAATGCAAGAGGACGTGGCGGGACCGTGTCGATTGGGTCAAAACGGCAAGCGTGCAAGCAGAGCAGGCAGCTTGGATGACTTGGCGACTCGGACAGTCAAGACTGGTGGCATGCGTCAGAGGTTTGGTGGTTTGGACCTCAAAACCACAGGTGACCGGTTTCGTGGTTTGGGCCTCAAAACTACGGACGCGAGATTGGTGGTTTTGGGCCTCAAAACCATCGGTGGCGGGGTTTCCGCGGGTTTGTGCCTCAAAACCCGGGCGGATGTTCCCCGTGGGGCGGAAGGGCGACGCGTGGCGGCCTACGAAAAGATTGCGTGGAGCAATTCCATAGATGAGGAGGCACTGTGGCCATCGGATCAAAAGATATCCAAGTCTGACCATTATGCCCCTGGCTAAGTGGTTTCGATAGTTGTATCAGTAGGGGTAGGATGGTCATTATGACCAAGACTATAAATAGAGAGTGCAGCCCTCCATCTCAGGTTGTCTCTTAGTTTCCAGTTTCAGTTAGGTTTTCCAGTCTGTAGTTGTTCTGAGTGGGAGAGATCCAGATAACTATTTTGTGAATTGTTGCGTAGGAAGCACACCCCTCGGTGTGTGCATACCCTCCGGGCTTTATTTTCGCAGCCTTTTTTCTCCTCCCTCTTCTAGTGCTCAATTAGGTCATCCGTGGTTCGATTCTTCGTGATTCTTGTTCCGCAATTCGTTTTCTCGACCAAGAACCTAAGTGATTCACCAAAGGAATTTGATTGAATTCTCTTGTGTCCACAGATTCAAAGCGTTTTTGTGTTCAAGTCACTTTTGGTTGGCTTTGCATGAGATCTAAGTTTTCTCTCGATTTGCTCGCGAGATCCAAAATTTCCAAGGGGAAATTATCACCAACATATCTAGATCATCTAGACCTAATTTTGTGACCTAAGCCTTCGTTTTGATCAAGTTTCATTTGAGTTTGTGGAAGAGCCGCCGTTCTTGGAAACTGGCATTCCACGTTGAATCTCCCGGCGCGGACGGTCCGGACCTTCTTTGGCGACACGATGCGGCTATCGGGCTTGCTCGAGCTTCGGCCAGCCAAGTTGCGGCGATTTCGGCTCGTTTTTCAAGTGCGGACAGTCCGACTCTTTAGGCGAGCGGTCCGCCGCTGGCCTTCACCGCCCGAAGTCCGGCTTCTCGTTTTGGTTCGGTTTTCAACTCATGACCATCGGACGATCGCGGGTCCCATGCGGATAGTCCGTAGGCTGAGCAAGACGGTGTGTCCGGCAACCTTGTTTGCGCGTTTGGTTTTCAATTTTTAGCCGTCGGACGGTCCGGCCGCCTCGCGGACGATCCATATCATGACCCGAGTGGGCCAGCCCGGGGAGGGCTAATTGGGCGAGACGCGGCGGCCACCGGCCCAAGAGGGGGGGGGGCGGCGGCAACGGGCGCCCCCGCCCCGCCGCCGCGCCCTCTCTCCGTCTGAGTCGAGTTTTGCCGTCTTCAAGTTAGGATTATCTTAGGAATTTTGGTGTGTAAAGGGATATTTCAATCTATAAGGAAGACCCTTATTAGGAAATAAATAAATATTGCTTGTAAAAGGTATTACGATCGTATAAAGGAAACCTTATAGAGATTGCTTAGATTACAAGTCCCACTAGCCCCGGGCTATATAGGCGGGAGGCATGTAAGCTCTAGGGGATAAGCAAGCAATAAAAATATATCTATCGCTTTTCAGCACCACTGTCTCCTCGCCCGCCTCTCGCGCCAGCGTCGCCGCGGCCCCGACCAGCGCCCGCCCCGCCACACAGCGCCGGCGGCGCCCGCCGCCGCCGGCCGCCCCTTCTTCCCCACGGCTCCTCCTCTCCAAGCGGTTGCTCGTGTTGCCGCTTCGTCGCCGCCCGGCGCGAAGCTGCAGCCCCCTACGCCATCTCGGGAGCTCCAGCGGTCGGCGAACACGCGTGTCAATTCCGGCCCAATCTAGCGAAATCGACACCCGACTCTTTAGCCCGGACAGCCAGCCGTTCGCGTGCCGCCCTAGTCCAGCAGCTTCTCATTTCGGGTTCGGTTTTCAACTCATGACCGTCGGACAATCCGCAGTCCCCACGCGAACATTCGCAGTTGAGCCAAGACAGTGTGTCCAGCAGCCTTGTTTTCACGTTGGGTTTTTCAATTTTAGCCGTCCAGACAGTCCGACTGCCTCATGTGGACAGTCCGCCGTTCACGGTCTGGTGCCTGCAGACAGTCCTCCCATATAGGCCCGGACAATCCGGTGTCCCAGGATTGTGTGTTGTTTTCTTGAGTTTGTTCATGTTGTTGCTTTAGGTTGTCTCTCGGTTGATCCGCTGTGACTCTAGGGCAATCCCTAGGTCATCCACCTTGCAATCAAGGTCGTAATCTTACCGTGCTTTTGCTTGGTTTGCTTTGAGGGGTTGTGAGAGCTATAAGGTCGACAATTTGGAAGAACTTTTCGAGGCTCCTATTCACCCACCCACCCCCCCCCCCCGCGCCTTTTCGTTTCCTTCACAAACGTTCTTGTTGTTGTTAACCCAATTAACTTTTGCCCAATTAGTAATTAGCCATATGTCGTCGAAGCATGCCCTTAGAACTTGTACTACTAATTTTATACGTACATGGGTGTCGTAGTTCCAAATCGAAACATACCCTCCTGCATAATGGGCCACCAACACCCTGCAGTCCAATATGCACATTCAAATCTATTAAGGGAAAATCTGCTATATAACCCTAAAAGTGATTTATTGCCAGCATATGCCAAAAGAAGTTGAATAGATGTTAGATATATATATTCTGGTTCGTGACAGATTTGTTGAAAGACACTGCGTTTATTGTAATAATATATATACTGAGAATAATTGAAAGACACTCACCATGCCTCCGTTGGGTGCACATCTATACTGCTGATGTTGCCAAACTCCCGAGTTGCGGGAACGAACTGATACAACCAAATAACAAAGGCCGCTTTAGGAAATGATGAACCGGCGATCTGTACTTTGTGACATGGCAGCAGTATGTCGCAATTGGCATGGGTACGTTTGTAGCCTGAATTATAACAAACTCACCTTGTGGGTCAATACTTCCTGACACCATACTGGGTCACAGGTCGTCCGGTGCACCCGGGTTCCCTCCCCAGGCCGTTGATCCTATCCAACGATTCCTCGAATTTGTTCACATTTAAATTGTAGGGCGCCAAATAAGACTCCAAATCCCTGAGGGCTTCTCCCGACTCGGTGGCGATCATCACCACGTTAGATGTTCCCATGTCTGATTGGGGTGGTCCCTGTTGTTCTTGCTCCATTACCGTATTCATATAATAAAGAACCTTTGTGGAATTTGGCCCCAGCCGGTGGAAATGGAGTGAGCCTTGGTCCCTCAAAAATCGAACGCGACGACTATAGCCTGAACCTGCGCACCATTGTGGGCAGGTCAGTGTAATCCAAACGCCAACGTGATGATCTGTCCTGTTGATAAGGATTACTGGGAAGTAAAAATCCAGCGCGTAGACGTCTAGGTGCTTGCCCAAAATAAATTCAGAGGACACGATGGAACGTAGTAGTATCTGCACGCAATGGCAACTTATTAAATAGAAATTTATCACAGCTCCATAGATCGTGGGGGTAATTATATTTGTATTGTGCTAATTAAAAGGTAACAAAAGAGTAAAAACATGCAAAGTAATATAAGTTTTTGGTCGTAATAGCATTAACAACTAACACATGCATGTCTCATAACTCTAGTAACCTGTGCGTGAGCATGTATTGATGGGCTAGTAGTAGCATGCAGTAATCAACTTACTTCAGTGTTACTGTCTCCGGGCCTCTCAATTACAGCGATTTGCTGCAGTTGGGACGGCACTTCAGACATATCTGTGATTTCCTCTAGTTCGTCGAGCATACGTAGGATATCTCCTATTGCAGGCCTCTTTTTCCGGTCATCCTGGACACAATCTAACGCTATTTCAGTGCATCTCTTCACTTGATGGCACTTAGCTTCAAGTGTTGTGCAGCCTGACCTTGCTAGCCTATTTCTCCAGTTGTCATACACCTACAAGATTGATACAAACAAAAAAAACGTACATAAAAATGATGCAAAATTTTTTTATTTGTATCAATCAATATCTTGGCATTAACAAACTCATTACAAGGTCAATGAACTCCTGGGAAGAAGACATGCCAACTTTCTTGAGGTAGCCCTTATATCCAGTTATTATCCGTATCATCACAACACCCAAACTGAAAATGTCTAGCTTACTGGAGACTAAGTTTTTTTTCAATGAATTCGGAGGCAAGTATCCCCTGCATGAATTCATGATAACTTTAAGAAACAATAATTTAGTTAACTTAAAGTAAAATGAATTTATAAAGAGGAGTTCAGTTACATTGTTCCTATGGAACTCTGTGTAGCTTGGGTCTGATCGTTGTATATGAGCTTTGATAAGCCAAAATCAGCAAGTTTTGGCACCATATTCTTGTCCAATAATATATTTTCAGGTTTCAAATCCAAATGGTACATAGGACTTTCCAGTCCCTCGTGAAGATATTTCAAACCCTCACAAATACCCTTGATAATTTTGTAGCGTGTCTTCCAATCATGTCCATAACATTCATCTGAATATGTAAGCAAATCAAGATGGCAAAATATGTGGTGGAAACAACCTACTAAGCGGAAACATGGAAATGTATTTTGGTTATTCTAAAATTTTATAAACTTGGCATATCCATATAGTTCATACAAATATGTACTCACACAAAGAAGTTGAGATGCAATAAAATCACACAAAACGACCAACATGAGGTTCATGTCTTTTAGAGGACATGAACCAAAAATTTGTCATTTTCAGATGGAATATTTTTGTCTTTTTAGTGCACATGAACCTAAAAGTCGTCATTTTCATATGAACTTTTCAAATGCGAGTTTGAATTTCCACCTTTTCATGTGAGTTTTCACTACATATTTATGTAGTGGAAACATGGAAACCTACTCAAGATGCGTGTGTTTGTGTTTCATACATGCTAACAATATTGCCAAAATATAGAACCATCATCATCGATATCTTACCATAAAGATGTTGTCTTAGGCTTCCATTGTGCATATACTCAAAGCAGAAAGCTCTATATATATTTTCAGCGGGAACCATTTTTCCACAGAAGTCCACAGCTTCATACTTTATTTCATAACAATAACCAAGTAGCCGTACAATATTCTGATGCCTGAGCGTCCAAAGGTTCCTCAGCTCCCTCATGAATAAATGCTGGCCATCGTCTTGTCCAGGAGTAAGGCGAAGCATTTTCACAGCGATCTCATCCCCATTTTGTAATAATCCCTAATAATAACATACAAAAATAATAATTGACATGTATAGGGTCTGCTTGGTTCGATTAATCCCCACTTTTATTATTTGCATCCTGCATACTTTGATCTGTCTATTCTCCCAAAATTTATGGCATTATATGTCAATAATATGATAACTTTATATGCATGCCAAATAAAAAGGCCGTACACTAAACTTATATAGTACTCTGGCCGTCATGTATGGCTCTTGTATCCACCCTATGGTGTTTGTAATTCCTTTGCCGAACAAGTTTAATAAAGTGCAAAGTTCCCGCTCAAAAAAAAAAAAAAAGTTCCATGACGTTTGTTAATATATGCTTGCAAAGTCATAAAAAAGATAAATGAAGAAATAAAAGAGAAAGTTGGGCTGGCTGCCCCATCTTGGTGGAGACCACCATCGTCCAGAATCAGTTATTCAATTACCTTATCCAAGATTCAATTGCAATCCAACAGTCTACAAAAAATTTCTAAGAGCAACTCCAAGAGTTATTGTTCCCCTTGAATTTACATCCCAAGTTATTGTGAAAAAAAAATAAAGAGGTTATGGAAGTCAATATTCTCGCATTTATTGCTACAGCATTGTTCATTCTAGTTCCTACTGCCTTTTTACTTATTATTTATGTAAAAACAGCCAGTCAAAATGATTAATTGGAATCACTAAAGAAATGAAAAAGGGGTTAAAGAAAATAAAAAAATCCAAGTGTTAAATGAAAGGGTGGTTGGAATCATAAAGTGTGGTAGAAAGAACCACATACAGTTCTTTCTACCACACTTTAGATTCTTTCTGTTACATTATCTTGAATCTACATAGAAACGATTAGTAGATTGAAATAGTAGTCTAATTTAACTTTTTTTCACTCAAAAAAAAAAGAACATAAAAATTTTTCTAAGAATAAGAACATAGAACTTTCTTTTTACTCATAATTTCTAGTAGAATAGAAATTATGAGTTACTATAATTTCCCTTTCTATTCTATTATTAGGCACTATTGGAGATGACCTTCTTTTTTCTCCTAATATTTATTTTAGGAGTTGGAAAACATGGTGTTTTAAATTTAGGATCCTATTAGAGATGCTATACCAAGAGTTTGTTGTATCCCTTTCTCATTCTTTTTTTTTTTTTTTGGAAAATGACAAAAACTCATCTCCAAAAGTTTGCCATATTTCTTTTCCCATCTTTTATCAAATCCCAAATCCCCTGGGAGCGCGCATCCATAGGTGGAAGGGCTTAAATGTGTAAAGAAACAAATTCGGGGCTTCAGGTGAGAAAAGTGCAAGAGAGAATGATTTGGTGGATGGGCTAAGGCTATCTACACTTCGTCATACTCTATATTCATCCTCTAAAAGAAATCTTTTGTCCTGGTTATCGAGATTCCATCATCTATACCAATTTCTCCCACACCCGTCCATACTTGATATCATCCTCTATCTCAACTACCCATCGATGGGTCCCACTCGTCATACACACTTTCCCCATTATCTCTCTCCCCACCCATCGTTCCTCTCTCTTACTCCCGTGCTCTAAACCGCCGCCCTCTCACTGCTCTACCTCCTCGCCTCCTTGCCTCCCATCCCGTCCTCCACCACCCGACACCGCCTCCTCGACCACGCATCCTTGCTCTACAATCTTCCCGCTTTCGTGAGAACCCGTGAAAAACACACGAGCCGTGTTCTCCTTTTGATTCCCACCCGACAAGGCGTGAGCCCGCGGCCCGTCGAGCCCCGGAGATGCGTCGCTAGACTCGGAGGCCATGATGAAGTAAATCGCTTTTTCGGCGGTGACCACGCGCTAGGGGCAGGACAACGCGGTGGAGGATTTCAATGAAGGCGTAGCGAGGGACGCCACACGACAAAAGTCGGAGGGGGTTGCGACAAAGTTGATGGAGGCCGGGCCTGCGTCGCACCTACGCCCTGCCTCGACCACGCCCTGCTGGACAACCCGGCGGTGAGCGGCCCGACCCTTCGGCCGCGGGATCCGTGATCGGTGCCCACCCCACGGCATCGGCGCTCTCGGCGTGGCCCGCCGCTCCGTGCGGCCTCTCCCTCTTCTCTCGCCGGGCAGCGCAATGGGGGGAGGGCAGGCCGGGCTGCCGAGCTTCGCCATGGAGGTCCCGGTGGCGGCGCGACGCCTTTTGGGCCTAGCGCGACGAAGCTCCTAGTCCCGTCGTGGACCCTGGTGCGGCGGCCTCTCCCTTTTTCTCTTTGCTCGGCGGCGCAATTGTGGAGAGGGGGGAGGTCGGGCTACTAAAGCTCGCCCGGGGGAGGTCCGGCGGCGGCGGCTCGGCGGGGCATCGAGGGCCGGGCCGAGTTCTCTACATACCCCGTTGCAGCTTCTTTTACGGTAAAAGTCTCCTCCAGGAAAGATTTGACAGAACGCGGTCCAGTCAGTCTAAAACGCAGCGTCTGAAAAACAAATTCGGGCGGGGTTCCTGATACTAAACATGAGACCGGATCATAGAAAAAATTGCCCAGAAAACCTTTTTGGGACAAATTTATCGAAAACTCTTGGAGATTATCTTTTCCCCTTATTAATTTGGGAGTTGGCAAACACCATATTTTGGGAACAAAATATGAGAAACTCTTGGAGATAAGTCATTTATATTTTGGAGAAACACCATATTTTGCTCCTGTTTCGACCGTCCACGACTGCCGCCACTGAAGTTTATTTGTTTTTTTTCTTTTTAATAAACAAAATATGTTGTAGTAGTAAGCAGTACCCTGACCTTTATTTAAGACTAGTAGGTGCAGACGTGCACTTTCTCTCTTTCTGATAAGTCTGTCCAACGATTTATTTATTTATCAATAATTGATAATTGTAATACAAAAACTTTGTTATGATTATTATGATTCTGTATCATATAAATGACATATTAATAGAGTAAATTATGGGTCAAAGTATTGCCCCAATAAAACGAGAAATATGCATGCCTACTAAACGGATGCATTAGTTGTAAACAAAACACGTATATATGCTTACCTTGTAAACTTTTGCAAATGTTCCTCTTCCAATTTCTCGTTGATTAGAGAAATTGTTCGTAATTTCTTTTAATGATTCCAGTGACATGGCTTTTGGTTCAGATACAGAGTGGTGGAACTTGTCCATGATATATGCTATAATATTATAGAATTCCAGACCGTAAACACTTGTACATAATAACCTGCATGCAGGGGAAAAAAACAATTTAATAAGCTAATAAAAGATAGAACTAATTAACAAATGCACCATATCGAGAGGAATCAAAAAGTGCAAATAAGGGAAAGAAGCCCAGGTCATCAAGGGCGAACGACCACTGTCGACTAGGGGCTGCACACCAGTACGGTACGTCATACCTTAAGGCTTAAGCTCAATTAACAAATGCAGGAAGAGCCGGTTTTGTTGAGATTAAATTCACTGTAGTTTAGGCACATATTCGAACTAGCTATAGAATGGAGTTTTTTTTTTTTTTTTGAGATGACACAGTACAACGCAGACGCTCAACACGCACGCACACTCACCCCTATGAACACACGCGACGCAAACCCTACCCCCTATGAGCACCTTGAAGGACTGAGCGGCAATCTTGAAGTTCACGAAGTCACCACAGGCGCCTGTTGTCGACGGGCACGCCGCCTACCACTTAACCGCTTGCGCCGGCGGAAATCCTGAAATAAATCCGGGATAATGTGTCGCACCCGTGATTTGAACCCTGGGTGGGAGCCCCTAACCAATGGTCTTTGCCATTGCGCTATGAACTGCAAACATAGCATGGTGATCTATTCCATTCAATTCCCATCTCGCACCCTATGATTTTGAGATATGCTTGAAAGTGAACTTTAGAAAGTGAAATTTCAAGCCAAATCAAACCCGTTTGTTATAGAGATTTTAATTCCTCCAAAATGAAGGGATCTAAATGGGCCCTAATAGATTTTCATTTTCATGATGCCTTACGTTACCTGTTCCATATTTGATCTGAACTTACGATCTGTCATTGTACAATTTAGAACTACATACATCCAACGACGGTAGGGAGTTCGATTCCAACACACATAGTCCTATTCCAAGACGTATTTGAGAAGATGGCGTGATTAATTATTGAAAGCCCGTAAGACTAAATCATCCAGATGACCGTGAAATAAGTTGTACGTTTCGTTACGACATACGAGCACATTTGCTAGTAAATATGAAAGGAAAAAAATATATATCCACTCACTTGTCCGGCGCCACTCGTACTCCATCCACAGATTGGGATGCTCGCGCCGTGCCGGGCGCCTCGACCTGTCCCGGTGCAGAGTCGTGCATGGTGGATCGAGAATACCCACTAGCCGCCCAAAGTGATTCCTAGAGTGAGCATGATGGATTGAGGATAGCCGCTAGCCGCCCAAAGTGATTCCTGGGGTGACCGCCACATATGCTGCCTGTCACAGCCGTGACGGGGAAGCCCGACACCGACGGGCGCCGGGCGGTGATGATGGGCGGCGGCGGGGGGCGGCGTGGCGAGGCGGACGTGTGGGGGGAGGAGGCGCGGCAGAGGGTGGCAGCGGTGGAGAGAGAGCGCTAGGACAGGGAAATATTTTCTTTATTGCTTGTCCCCAAGAGATTACAAACCCTTTACTTATATAGCCCTCCTATGAGAGTTGTATCTCAAGCAATCTCTAAAGGTTTTCTTATACGGTCGGAATATCTTTTACAAGCAAATCCTTATTCTTATCCTAATAGAAGACTTCCTTATAGATTCGAATATCTCCGCACACAAAAAGCCCTAAATTATCCTAACCGAATCCTTGCATTAATTCCAAAAATCCGTGGAAGAGCGGCGGCGGCGGAAGGCGCGCGCGCTGGGCCAAGGGGCCCCCGCCAGCCACGAGCCCCTTGGGCCGGCCCCTTTGGGCACCATTACCTAGGGTGTGACGTCCCCCCCCAATTCTCCAACTGGCGCGCTTACTCGCTGGATAAAAGTCCATTCTGCGTGACACCGGGAGCAAGGTCGGGGTACTGGCATAATTAGCTCGGACGCGTAACACCAATCATCCATAAACCTGAACTGCCCAACCTGAACTCCCTAGTACGGATCGGGGCAAACTCCATGAAGTAGCGAAGGTTATCGATGTAACCGTGATAGATGTACTGATGCACTGCCCAACCTGAACTGCAAGTAGAAGCTCCCTTGGAACTCCGGCTTCCAGATGCTGATGAAGCATGTCACGAGGGGGACTCTCCAAGAACATGAAGCGATATCTCCAAATAAAATTTTAAAAAAAAACTAGATTCAAATATCTTTATAATGAAATTATGTATTATAAATATTAATATCTTTTAATATATCTAGTCAAAGTTGTTTTTAGAAAATGCAAAATACACTCTTTTAAGGGAGGGAGGGAGTATGCCTTTAGGGTGGTGAAAACCTTACGTGAGATCGTTTTTTGATTTTTCAGAGTGAGATATTGGAATCGGTGGGAGAAAACAACAGATATGTTTCGTATTTTTTAACGGCTTAAAAAAATTAGAGTGGGATATTGGAATCGGTTGGAGAAAGCAACTACTGAAAATATATATGCTTTACTCTATAAAACTTCAGTTCGCTCCCAAATCATCGCCTCCTCTCCATGCTGATCGATTAGTAGAGGATGCCTGCAGCGCAGCGCCATCTTCATCCTCAGCGGCAACATGTAACACATCTTCCCTCTGCTTGTTTTGTTCTCGCACTGTCAAACAATTAACCAGCTACTCTGGACTCTTTGATTTCGCTCCATGTCGGGGTCGGGGCTCCGCAAATTCCTGGATTCAACCTGGCTGCAACGACAGCGGTGGCTCCTGGAAGTGATGCTCGGTGCCGGGCATGGTGCGAACTGCTGCCCCCATAATTGGTGAAGAGGAGCGGGTGGCTCGCTCAAGCAATGTGGTGAGGCTGTTAATGCCTACTAAAAGTACCAAACAATGTCCTTAGCTTGCTGAAGGTGGTGGTGTTGGAGGCGACGGCGGCAACAAGGATCCACATCCACCACGAGCGAATGGTGAGACGTTGAGGTGACTATTCCCTGCCGTACGCAGCGATGAGCTTATGCATCGTCTTGCTAAAAACTGGGCAGACGTTTTGCTCACAGCTCCTCCTTATTGATATATCATCATTCCGGATCTTCAAGAAAAAAAAACGATTTGCTCGCCGCATATAGTCGGCGAGAAATCTTTGGCAAAGCATGTGTGAACCACCTAATTAACTTTCTTTGCAGGCAGAGGAGTATGGAATCATTGAGACAAAGCAAACACGCTAGCCGATGTGTGTATGTTGAAGCAACAAATTGGCTGTGGCTTGAATTCAAACAGCAAACTAAACCCGGACCCGGTCAGTGGGTTTGCAGCTAAAGTAATTAAGTACTGAAATGAGAGCACAGGATGAATAGATCGATCACTAACCTCAGTCACTTGAAGGATCCTGGCCTGCACGCAGGCTGCCTTTGCTGAGAAGAACAGCCCTTGCTTGCCTTGGTGCTTGACGCACAGCGGCAGTCAATGCGACACGAAATGGAATTCATAATAAACAGATTTGGTTTCATCGGTCTTGAGATGCATGTGCGTTGTTGAACCGTTCCAACCCACTTGTGGAGGCGCGCGGCTCCCTTGCCCTGCAAAACAAGACAAGATCCGACATAACGAAAAGGCGTCGAAAGGGACAACACTAGTACGAACAAAATATCCCACTAAACGAGAGCAAGTGGCAGTTGCTCCAAAAAAAAAAAAAAAAACGAGAGCAAGTGGCAAGCCACTTGGGTAGCTCTGTCGACGTGGGGTGAACCATAAATAACAATATTACTCCCTCCGTTCGTAATTGTGGGAAGCGTGTCGGTCAAAGTTCGTCAACTTTAACCAAATTTATAGAAAAAGTATTAAGATTTATGTCTCGAAGTAAATTTATTATGAAAATATATTTCATAACTAATCTAATGGTACTTAATTTGTCTCATAAGCCCTACTATTTTGTGATATAATTTTAGTCAAAGTTTATAATGTTTGACCTCTCGAGATCTCGAGAATTGCATGTATTTTTTATAACGGAACGAGTATATTGTAGCCCGCTGTGATGATCCGGTGGTAGGTGTGACTTTTGAGGGTGGTGTATGAGATGGCCGATGGGTTTGAGTTTTTTTGCGAATGCACATCTTATTAGCTTCCTTGTAGCGGAATCTGTTCACTTAGGGCACTATAGACCGTCTCACATGGGACGGCGGAGCCTATGCCATCCGTCATGTTAGATTGACTGTATCGACTTAGACCGGCTAAGAAGAGATATTGTTTCGTTGCCAGTATGAAGATCAAAATATTACAATGTCAACTATGATTTTATTTTATGCAAATACACTCATAAAGTACTTTGTCTAATTATGTCTTAAATATCTTTAAAATATATCACTTGATATTCACTAATAGTATCATTAGGCGAGAAAGCAGCTTAATCCAACGAGCCAGGCCTGGCACGAACGCTCTCGTTCCCTCAGAGCCTGGCTACGGGTTGCCTCGTGCACGCGCGGAGCCTATTTAGACAACCTGGTTCAGGTGGATGCAGGAACCAAACAAACCCTTCAGTTTCATTGCATAGGTATATTTATATTTTATTGAATTTTATTTTAACTGGCCGGTCCCTGCATCTCGCTCATGTGGATGCAGGAAACAAACAGAACCCTTAGACTTTCTGCACTCATGTTCATCTATTTTCTTCCTCTATAGATCCTAGTCATCAAAATTCTCTCTTTTACAACACTTTCTCCTGCACCCATCCCTCGTTTATATCTCTACTCTATACCAACTATCTCATATTTTATTCACTCATTCCAACTACCATTTCCTCTCTCCTCTTCCTTTCTCCACCCTTATTCCTTTTTTTCTTTTCTTTTCTTTTCCTATTACAATAGTTTAGTAATAAAATTTTTTAATTAAATAATAATTGGTTTTTCTCTTCTCTTTTTTCTATTTTTCTATTTTCTTTTATTCTTTTTCTTTCTTTTTCCCTCCTCCTTTTCTCCGCCTGGCCCTCTCCCAAGCCTTCGTCGGCGGAACAGCCTCGGCGGCGTCTTGGCTGTGGAGGCCTCCTCATGGCGTGGTTGGGTGGTGCGGCGGCCTCCCCCCCTGCATCCGCGAGGCGGTCGCGAAGGGCGGCCCGACTCGCCCGGCCGGGACCCCCTCTCTCCCTCCGGCCCGGCAATGCGGCAATTGTGGCCCGTCGCGTCGTGCCTCGTGGTGCCGCGACTGGGCCAGTGGTCGTTCGCCCCCGTCAGGTGGCGGCGTGGCCGGATTGGAATCCGACGCCCCCCCCCCCCCCCCGCCTTGTGTGTCTTCAGCGGCTTGAGAGGCGCACACCGCCCGGCAGCGACCTCGCCATCACGCCGCTTATCGGCGAGGAGCACGAGCAGCCTGGCGGGCAGATTTGGCCGGGCGAGCCTCTCCACGCCGCCGAGGACACTAACGCCCGTGCACTGGTGCTGGACCCGCCCCTCGGCGTGGACCTGACCGCTTTTCGCCTTCTTCTCGCGGTTGAAGCAAGACAAGGGGGAGGGACGGGGCTTGGGGGCTAGCGTTGTCGATTCTTCACGCCTCGTGAGTCCGGTGTGGCGGCACACGGTAGCGGCCGTGATTGGCGGGACGCCGTGGTGCCTCATGGCGGTCATGAGTGGCGGCATGCGGCGTGGTAGCTTTGGCGCAGCACGGGCGGTCGAAAGTGGTCGTAGTGGCGCCGCTTGCCGCGTTGAAGGATCAAGATGGGGACTTCTGAGGGGGTGAATAGTCCTTTCTAAAACTAATCACACTGGCTAACCAAAACTAATGTGGAATTAAACTTATCGGTCTAGCCAATACTTCACCCCTCTATCTATGACTCTAAATCACCTCACACAAGATCCTACACAAAGTAAATGAGGTAACAAGCCTAGCTTGAGCTCCTAACCAATTCTATTTTAAGGTCACACAAACTTATGCACTAGTACTTCAATCAATGGTGAGCTCATACACAATTCTAATGAGAAAAAGCACAAAGCCAACCTAAGCTAACTAGAAGCACGAGTGGACAAGGCGACATACACCTAACCCAACGGCTCAAATTACTTAGCTACACAAACTAAGAATTGAAAGAGTAACTACACAAGCAACCACAATATATATAACAAAGTAAATCACGCGAAGCTTGTGGACGAAAATGCAAACCATCGCGAAGAGTGGACACAAGATGACACCGGTGATTTTTTACCGAGGTCTCGCGAAGCTTGCTAACTTCCCTCTACTCCTCATTGTGTCGACCAACACCTTGGTGGTTCCTCGATTAGGCGATTCACCCACTTGAAGGTTCACGAGCTAATTGGCATCAATGCCAAACCCGCAGCCGGGTGCTGCACAACCAAGATGGGGATCCTCGAGCCCGCAAGAACCCACACCAAGTGTGGTAACTCAATGACACACTCCAATAGAGTTGCTCTTCACGATCCCCGCAAGGTGAGGACAAACCTCTCACAAATCCTCTGCTGGCGCACAATCTCCCTTGCGTGCTTCAACGGAGTCCCTTACCACCAAGCTGTCTTGGAGGTGGAGAGAAACAAGCACAACGGCATGCAACACGATCACCTAGTGCCATACGATGCAATCTTCCAAAGCAATCGCACTAGAATCGCTCCTCACTTTGATTTGGATGAACTCTATCAATCACAAGTGAGTGGGAGGGCTCTCTAGCACCACAACACAAGCCACCAAGGATAGAGTGTGCTCGGCACCGAAACAAGTCGAGTATGTGGTGTATAAATAGCCCAAACCGAGAAACTAGCCATTGAGCTGAAAACTAGCCGTTACTTTGGCGCGCTGCGCAACAAGCTCACGCGTCCCACGCACCCCCGGACGCTAGATCGAGAGAGGGTGCAAACCAAGCTGAACCGTCGGACGCTCGGCAACAAGCGCCCGGACTCGTCCTATGCTAGCGTCAAGCGTCCCGGCGCTCCTTTTTTCAGCAGGACCATCGCCCGATCAAACAACCATAACTCTTTGATCCGAACCGTTTTCGATGATCCAAGACTCTATGGAAAGCTTACTCGAGAGGGCTACACAAGCCACATGGTTACTTAATCAAAAGCACAATGGATCAAAGTATTATTCCACTCCAAGAGCAGTCCTACTTTTCGAGAAACACCGAAACAACTTTTCCTTTATAAATGTGCCACCACCACCAAGTGTACATCACCACGTGCATGTGTGTTAGCATTTTCACAATCATTTTCAAATGATTTTCTCTTGATCTCACCGCCACTCTATCCTAAACACATCGCAAAATTAGATCGCACAAGTGGCACTAGATGATCGATATGCAAAAGTTTGCCTCTCTTGATACTACGCCCATCTATCCTAAACCCGGTCAGAAACTTCTCTAAGCACCAATGAACGGCGAACTGAAATGCCCTAGGTTATACGTTTGCCTTGCACATTTCCATTCCGCTCCATCTCCTCCAAGTGCCAATGTAACATATGCATCAACACGATCAAGAATGATATGATCCACTCCATATCATCACATGATCCTCTTGGTCCATCGATCTTGACCTCACTTGCTCTTCACCGTTGCAGCGATCCGTCGGCGCCAAGTCTTTCTCAAGCCTTACCGCCTCATGGTCCATGACTTTTAAAGTCTCGACTAGCCCTTCACACTTGCAAGCGGTTCATCAAACCAAGCCTCATCTTGATCTTCACCACCTTGGTCACATGACTCCATGTCATGTCTCATATACAATAAAGCTCCTTCATTGCGTCATCACATGTGAACTAATCTCCTATGTATTATCTCAATCACATATTATTAGTTCACCTAATGTTGACACTCAATTACCAAAAACCATAAGGGACATTTCAATCTCCCTCTTTTTGGTAATTGATGGCAACACTTCAAAGATATGGAATTGAAGATTAATTCCATGCTAGCATTTCATACAAGTATAAATTGCTAACTTGGTTTGGATTTTATGCTACTTATCCAACATTTAAGCTCTATGTCAAGATTTGGATAAGCACCATAAAACCCGACTTGGTAGTGATAACGCCCCTACATGTGTCCCCAATTGATTTGAATTCAAGGTTTGCACACATGCATAAACATGAAAATTTTGGGAGGGTTAGCACTACAAAGTGATGCTAAGGTGTATAGGATAAACCTTTGAAGTGTGATACCAATCGGAGTTACAATTTGAAGTTCATCCTTAGCATCATCCATGTAACTAGACATACACCAAAACTCAAGATACCATATGAGATAAACATTATATGTAATGGCACTTAATTCTCATGAAGCATATATATGTCTAGCTACAACCTATGCATGCTAGTTATCATATCATCAATAAATTTCTACAACTAGCATACACCACACAAACATTGCATATAAAATTTAAAACTTTATGCAAATGCAAGCAAGCACATGAATATGCACATATCAAATGCAATCAATCAAATTCATGAGCTTGCTTCCCCAACTTGTGTGTTTCTCATGTCCAAGAATTTTGATCCTTCTCAATACTTCAATGTTGCTCTCTCTTGGTCCATGTCCATGTTCTAATCTCTCCCCATATTCGAATCTCTCCCTATATTCATATCTTTGTTCCAATCTCTCCCCCATTGTCATCAATTTCCATAAAAGGTATGCCTCTTGTGATACAAAGGGTGCGACTAGGGATAGATGGTTGATTCTTGAATCTTCATTTTTGATGGACACCACCATATGTTTGAGTGACACCACTTGTAACTACCACATGTGAAAGCTTTTGAAGATCATCTTGAAATGTCACATGTACATCACTTGTAGCATACTTGACCTTGATCTTGAGGTGGGACACCTCTTCCTAAGTCAAAGCATATGTCAATCCATTGCACAACTTGAGCTCTTGTTGGTGAGGGTAGCTTTCTTGATTTGAATTGATCACTTAAAGTTGAGGATCACTTTTGGAACCACCATTGATGTACTAGATATCACTTGAGTTGAATATCACGTGAAGAGATGCCACGTATAAAGATGAGGCAATAATCTAGTCATTTCTTGCAACTTGCAATGTGGATGTCACTTGAAAAGATTTGTCAATTATAACCAATTCTTGAACTAGATTGTTTCCATGAGCTTCTTTCATGTTGACTTGAACCAAACAAATAGACAGCTTGTGATATAGTCTACAACCACACATCACGCAGATGGCTCAAACATGATCAGAGGAATAACACAATTTCTTAAGTACCTTATGGTAATAAGCTCTGGCGACCAGGTTATTAATGTTCTTAACAAAAAGGCCTGAAGAGCACCATTCTTCTCCCTCTTGATGTACTCCAAATAATTTGTATGCACTACACCGACGACATGATTGAATTTGTCTGCCCAATGTTTCCCATGATGATACCTCTTCCAAGATTGCAATATCAGCTTCCTTTGATGGTATAAACTGTGAAGTGTCCCCAGCAGGAATTATGCTTCTCCTTTCTTTTTGAAACTGCAGTCGGAAAAGATTGTGACTCATCAGCTATTGCACATAGTGTTCAAACATTGTGCTGAGATTTTGAAGTCTGTCTTGAAACCAACTCTTTCCTCCAGCCAGTTCCTCATATAATTTTCTTGCTCTTCTGGTGAATTAAAAGTCATGCTATTGGGGTACACAAGTTCTTGATCCGACTTACAAAGCAAGGGCACTACCAACGTTACATCTTGCTTGGAGGATTTAATCAGACAGTCAGGCAGCGAGTCTTCACACAATGGCACACTGGCGCATGAGCCCGGCCACCCTCAAGGCGACATCAAAATAGTGGGACACATCATGCTAATAGTATCTAAGCAACACCTTGCTGTAATAGTGGGACACATCTTAGTCTAAATAAGCAATCTATTATTTTGTGTCTATCAATTTTATGTAAAAAAAAAGCATTACCAACTTGGTTAGTGGACCGAGAACAGACCGGGAAAAAGACAAACAAACAATCTGTTACCAGCTTGCTATAATACAAAAATAGATTGCATAGCCAGGTGTGTCACTATAAGAAGGCATAGATACATTCAAATTACAGGATAACATTGTAAATAAATGTATGTATGACTCAAAAGATTTTACTCTGGAGTAGCATAATTCAGAGTATATTTAAACTGGCTATATTGCACTCCAAGTATTAATCTTAAAAAGGATTATCAGTAAAAAGAAATAAATTGTACCTCCACAATTATGGGAAGGTGTCCGAGATGACGATGCCAAATGGTTTAGAATAGCTATATTGCACTGTTATACTGTAGTGTTTTGCCAACCTGGACTGCCTCCCTGCACGGGAAGTAAGTGGTGATTGTATTTACTAATAACAAATGAGCAGTGTTGAAGTATAGGAAATCAGGAAAATGGATGTTTCTCATCAGATGTGGACCTTGGTTGTTGCACACGGAATGCATTGAAATTAAAAAAATACACAGGACATTGCAAACTGCCATCCTAATCTTGGTGAAGCCAAAGTATATCGACACCAAGACAACTTGCCTTGAGGGGCCTGATGCCTTCTTCGTCCTGCCTACATAATGGTCCATGCAATGGTGAATTCTTCCTTGAACATAAGGGATTCCTCATTGCTCAAAGCACAACACGATCTTTGAGAAGTCCAATAAGAACACTCTTTCAGATGTATCATATAATCGCATTGGTTCATAGGCAATACAGCTAGAGACTAAGTCATCTTAAATCAAAGCATTTCAGAAAACAATTATGAAAAAAGTATAGAAGATGAAGAATCAAGTAATTAAGCATGGGAAAAATTAGGAACTAAGAATGGCCTTTTGGTTTTAACAAATGTGAATATTGACACCACAATATGGGTTGAACATGAGATGGCCATAAACCAAGTAAAAAATATTTAATTTTGAAGCCTATATACATGGCGCTGTTGTCACGGCATCCAGATGGATGATTTTGTGGGCACTCTCTAAATCGCTAGAACTTTCTGCACAAAAGGCGCTATTGTCACGACATCCAGATGGGACGATTTTGTTGGCACTCTCTAAATCGCTAGAACCTTCTGCACAAAAGGAGTCATGCTCAGGACCTAAGAATTCTATTTAAGCATGAAAAACGCAAACAGTGGAGCCACTATTCACTGCAAAGGTACTTCCAGTCATTTCTCTAGTTGTCACTATTTGATATGTAATCTGAAGACGTGATCTCAGTTTGACCTCGCAGTGGAAAATAGTGGCATACTTAATTGTCCGAGATGTTTTTCATGTTAATGCATAAGCAGAATGAATTGTGAACTGTAACATGCATACATATAGGTGTTGTTCTTTTTCATCAACAGAACTAATGATCAGGTCATATCTTTTCTCATCACATACTAAGCTAAATTTGTGTTGTTCTTTTCATCAAGATATTTCTGTTGAATCAAAGTTGTCTACCAAATCCATGTAAACAAAATTACAGATCAAATTAAAAACAATGGACATGGCATAGAAATCGGTGAAAGAGGCGTGGAGACCTTACCATGAAAGGTCGAGCAACAATGATGGAGATCAGCTTAGGGGCAAAAAGAATCCCCAAAAATCGAAGAGGATCCAACTCAAATCCCTCGAGTCCCCTAAAATCGAAGAGGACTCAAGGCAAATCCCCCCGAAATCGAGAAGGAAAAAGGGACAGAGGTGAGGAACGCCATGTGGTTCGCAATGTAAAAGAGGACAAGGGGAAGGAGCATATGGAGCCTCACCAGAGCGGAGAAGATGAGCAAGAGGTGGGGCGAAAACCCTAGGCCGACGCACTAGAGTATCGCGCCGGGCCTTCGGCGCCCGAAGCTTTCTCGTAGGGCCGCCGTCGAGGCCCTATCAACCAAGACTGGCACCATAGGGGCGATGCTCGCGGCCGTGGCCGCCGGCACACGTGGCGCCCGTGGCACCGCCGCACACGGCAGAAGGAAGGCCGCCGCGAGAAAGGATGGGGAGGGGTCTAGGGTTCCGCGCCATTTGTGTCGCCCAGCGTGAGGGGAAGAAGGAGAGAGCAAGCGGAGAGGGTAGGCGGTGGTGGAGGGTGTCGGGCGCGGCCGGGTGGCCTCTCGCGACGACGCTACATCGGGGGAGACGGAGGTGGAGCCACGGCGACGGGCTTCGGACGGAGAGAATGAGAGAAGGTTCTAGTCCCGATTTTTTTTACCGAGTGGGGAGGTGGGCTCATGGTTATATTTGGATCCGGGTTGCCTAGCTGGACCAATGGGAGGTGAGGAAGCGTTGGAGCCGGTCCTAGCATCCGGCGTGGATAGGTTACAATTGAAGGGAGGTCCAAAGACTTTGAATAAGTTAAATTTGTATAGTTATAAAGTGTTGAGTTATGGTGCAGTTGTATGAGGATTGACATCTTTGGCTACTTGCTACAGTTGCAGGAGCAGAGTCGAGAATGCTACCCCCTCCGTCCCAAAATAAACGCAATTCTTTGACTTTTTAGAAACTATGTTTTGACCACTGCGTCTTATTGAAAATTTTATTTAAATTATAAAATAAATTAAATGTTACTAAAATATCGTTAGTGATGTAGTAAGTCATAACAAAAGTGATAATATTTGTAGAAGAAAGTTAAATAAGACTAACGGTCAAACACAGTTTGTAAAAGTCCAAAAATTACGTTTATTTTGGGACGGAGGGATTATTTTGTGGAGTAGAACCGAGAATGCTAATTTGCAGTATACCCATGCTGCTTTATTAAAATCTGTTGGCTTTCAGATTGATGCATAAACTTGGATGGTTTGATTGTTGTTGTATAAAGTATAGACTAGTCTTGAGTTAAGTCGTGGACTTTATAAAGGAGTAGACTAGTAGGATAAGAGGAAGAGACTGGCCTCGTCTGATTACGTTTTTTTTTTTCATAAAATTGACATAATTTTGCTCATGTTTGATTCCTTGCTTGTTATTATTTTTAATTCCTTGATCAGCAGTGCCCCTTCATTTCTTGTGTCTTAAGTTAGGTTGTTTTATAAGCATCCCTAAAATGCGCCATGGCATTATACTAGTGACATAAAGTATATAAGTGTTTCTTTTCACAAGTGCAATAAATGAAATAATTTTGAAGTTCAATACATGTTTTGGAGCTGGGCACAAAAATGAAGACATAGATGAAATGAAAATTCTTACTTTTTAAGTTGTGGCATGTGAATGAAGTTAATTAATGATGAAATTAGGAAGGATAAGACCAAAAACAATAGGCTCACGTTACCAACTAGAACAAGTATATTGGAAACAATAGAGAAGAGTATAGAACAAATATTTTGAATATAGGGCTACATTGCTATGCCTATATCTGAAGCATGTTTTTGTGACATTCTACATATCAATTGAATGCTCTCCACCATAGATTGTGGTGCCTTGTTTGGCATATGGTATGAAGGATCAGACACCAAAGATACACTCTAAAACAGACCCGTGAGATTCGTTATACTACTGCCAATATATTGGCGAACCCATTGGCAATACGAAAGCAAATTAGTTTTCAGGAACTAAACAGCCTTGCTCAGCTACTGCTTCTGTTTCTAGCAGGTCTGTATGAAATTATGCATTCACATTGCCTAAAATTTAACAAATATCTATTACCTATTGATCCTGGCATCCCACAAACAAAGAATCCAGCCGGATGAAAAGAGGGTAGCCAATATTGGAAGCATTGGGTGGCAAGCCAAGTCCTGAAATTCCTGCCACGCACAGAAAATCTGATTTTTATGGCACCAACATTAGCATAGAATAAGTCTTTGATCTATCAGCAGCATTACAAAGGCAGAAGTGCACATATCTTGGCATGTAAAGGCAGATTATAGCATAGAACCAAGACCAGCACTAATTGGAGTTCGCCATGGCAGCTGAGTTACCTTGCAGGTTTGGTGGTGCTGCCCTTGTTAACGACCCAAAGAAACAGCCCTGCAGTGTTCGCCAAGCAAACACTGCTGCAGCACAGGTATCTGAATCTGGCACATTCGTTCTAGCCTGTACAAGTGCAAAGGCGCTGCCAGGTTCTTCATCAGATGCTGCCATGGTGGTCGAAGTTAAACTTCAGGCAGACTGCCAACCTCTAGACTCTGGGTGCCTCTCAACCCATCAGCAATCTGCATCAGCATACAGATGTTTGGCACAGGAGAGTCACCCAGCAAGCCACAAAATTGTAGATTTATCATTGCTGGACATGAAAATTACATTCATGAATGCTTTGGCAAAGAAGGGCACAGATGCTGATGCTTATACATTGATCACTTTCTTCTGTCTCCTCTGATATTTTGTTCGAACCTGCAGTTACTTGCTTTCTGTCAGAACCAGTATCAGAATCTATGAAATACACTGGCCCAACTTTCTACAAGTCTATTACAGCCATCTATGTGAGTTATCCAAACGATTTGAAGGTCTCCAATAACAAGCCAGGCTTCATGTGAAGTCGACATGAACATTATTGTGGACGGCGTTGGCTGGTAAGATTGCTACCACTCAAAGCATTTAGTGCTGTATCTGTCTCCCCTGCTACTTAGTTCAGGTTTCATGTTTGCTATTGAGTTGTGTTCAAGGGACCAGTATCAGAATCTTTGAAATTCCTATGCCCAACTTTGGATTCTGTCACAGACTCACAGCCATACCCTAATTAGCAGAAGACTCTTCAGAGCTACAGTCAGATGATATTCTTCATGTTAACTCAGGAAGTATGGTACCGGATAAATCTGAATGTTAAGATTCTTACTTCAGGCATGTCTCCATTATTGCATAATACGGAGTACTGGCTTTCTAAGCACAAGTGGTCATTCCTTTTCCAACAATGTCAGCATATTGCATTCCCTACCACAGAACAAGTTGAAAACACAGCAGCTTCTAGACCTTAATTTCAAGCATGCCTCACCACAAGTTCCCAGACATGACAACAATGCCTAATTTGTCAGTTTCATGGAAGTCTCAATCAGACCCCTGTTGCACAAAACTTGACTAGATGTTAGACTTTGTAACCAAGCATCCTTGTTTCACAAGTCCTGACTGCACTGCTAGCTCCCGCAAAGTTGATGCGACTATTTACAGTCTGAGACAAGAAAATTGGCATGACAATCCATATACACACACCTCATGAGCATTTGTTGCATTCAGGCTCAATGTTCATCTGATGCCAAGAACTGACCTGAAGACCTTACCACCAGCAGACAGACAAGTCAGTCAACAAATTTCTGATTATACCAGCTAGGAGGGGCTCTTGCTGCATGAACGACTGAATAAAATCCAATGCACTAACAGGCAACACTAGGTCACTACCAGTCAGATTCGTGTCCAATCATCATCGCAGAAGATGCATGATGATGGACGATCAGATATCAGGTCTAAACTGCACTTCAAGTCTTCAACTTCAGATGCATCAGTCAGACACTCAGGCCGCGAGTCTTCACGCAATGCCATACCGGCGCATGAGCCCGGCCACCCGCTGGGCAACATCGACACGACCATGCACACGGCACGCGGCGAGGAGCGCCGCGAAGATGACCCTGTCGGGGCGCGCCTCCATCCGGGCCACGAGCCGCTCCGCCTCCTCCACCTCCCCGGCGCGTCCCAGCATCTCGACCATGCACGTGTAGTGCTGCAGCGCGGGGCGAGGCACCCTGGCGAACACGCGCCTCCCTTCGGCCACCATCCCGGCGCGCGCGCACGCCGCCAGGAGTACCGTCACGGCCCTGTCGTCCGCCTCCGCCTCCGGGACGTCGAGCACCGCCAGCGCCTCGGCGCTCCGTCCGTGCGCCGAGAGCGCGCCGGCGAGCGCCGTGCGGGACGACAGCGTCGGGGGCGTTTCGTCGAACACGGCTCGCGCGGAGGCGAGGTCCCCGCAGGAGGAGTATGCGTGGATTAGGGACGCCGCGAGGAGGGGCGGGACCCCGCGCCGGACCACTGCGGCGTGGAGGGAGGATACCAGCGGCAGGGACGGCACCGCGGACGCCCGGCGGAGGAATTCCGCGTAGCGCCGCCGCAACCGCATCGCTTGATGGTGGCGCCGCCGCTTGCCGGAGGCGACGGCCCTGGTTGGACGATTCGCCCAGTTTGCGTGCACTGGGCCACAAGGGGATCCTGAAGATATGGGTGGACTGAAGTTAGTCGGCCCATGTGCCGTAAGAGGCCCGTGGGCTTGAATTGGACGCACATTCACGGCCCGTGGGCTGGAATTGGACGCACATTCCGCATAATAGGTTGGCAATACTGCAACTTCTAATTGGTTCGCAATAGAGGTGTGTGAGGACCGGAGTAGTCCATGAGTAATCGGACTTGGATTAGAGCCACAAACGGACCAAGATTCTTGTTCCCGATTTATTTGTGACAAAAAGGGACCGAAAAAAATTAAGGGATTAAAAACAGATTGAAAGACACGCCATTAATTGCTGGGACTATTTATCTAAAGAAATGCCTATGGTGTAGATATGGACTCTTTATTTAAAGAAAAGGTCTCCCCTTTGTGCTCTCGTGCTCAGCTTGAGCATGAAAAATCAAAAAACCAAACCGAACTGAAAAAAAAGCGAAACCAAAAATTTTGGTTTCTATTAGGGGTTCGTGGTTTCTTGGAACCGAATTTACCGAAGTTACTTTCGATTCCATTACCTCGGTAAACCGAATATACCGAATGGTACCGAATCGAGGATGGAAATCTTAAGCAAATCGCAATGACTGCCCAACAACAGCCCACGAAGGGAACCCTAGGTCCTTCCCCAGCCACTCCACTTGGCGGACTCGCACACTCCCAAGACTACCTCCCTCGCGGCCTTGAGCCGCCGCCCGAAGCCCAACCCCGACCGGCGATTCCCGCGCGTCCGGCTCGCGCCCTGTCGTCGATCAAGTCGGCTCGCGCCTGCTTTGCCGACCCCCCTTCGCCGCCCAGATCCCAAGACGTCCGGCGATACGCCCATCCGCCGCCCGGTCCAGCGCCGCCCGTCCGACCATCCTGCGTGGCTGGCGTCAACCATCGTGTTCGTCGGCTCGTCGGCGCCCGGTCTGATAGTGCGGATCTCTCGATTCGCCCGATTTGAGTTTGAGAATGTTTGATTTAGTCCTTCATGTTTAATTTGATTCCACTGTTGGCTCAACCTGTTTGGTTCTTTCAGTATTTACGGAACTGAACCGAAAGAACCGAAACCAAAATACCTCGATACCGAGAATCTTTTGAATTCGATCGGTACCCACTTTGCCGAGAACCGAATTAGAGTTGGTACCGAGGAACTGAATCGATCAGTTCGGTAGTACTGAATGCCCAGGGTGATCTGGTGCTAATGTCATTGTGCATGTGCCAAAGCGGTTCCCCTAACAAGCAAAGCTAGATTTCCGTGTTTCGTCTTCAAAAACATGTAGATGTCCCTGTTTTGTCTAATTGTCTTCAGACACGTAGGGCTAGTTTGGCACCACTCCCAGTCCTAACCCAACTCTAACTTGATCCAATACCCACTAGCCCGTGCTCCAGACTCGGAGCAGCATCATTTGGTAGGGATTTTCACAATTGCTCCGGCTCCCAGCCACAAAAACAAGGAGGAGGCTCGACTCGATCGACTGAGAAAGAGCACGGAGCGGGGAATAAGGTGCACCACTTCATTTAAAAAAAGGGTTTTAATAATGAGGGCACCATGGCAGCAATAAGGAGAATGGGAGGGGAAGAGAAGGATAAACTACGGCCCTGTTTGGTTGAGAAAAGTCCTAGGACTTTTTAGTCCCTGGGACTAATAAAAAGTCCCTCTAAGAGGGTTTTTGAGACTAATAGGAAAAAGTTCCTAAAAGTCCCTGTCTATTTGGTTTTGTGAGGACTTTTTTAGTCTCGAGGACTAAGGCCTTGTTTAGATGGCTAAAAGTTTCTAACCTTTTTTTCACTTTCTCTCCATCACATCACATTAAATACACCAAAGGACAAATGTTTGGAGTATTAAATGTAGGTAAAAAAAACAACTAATTACACATTTTAGATGTACATTGCGAGGCGATTCTTTTGAGCCTAGTTACTCCATGATAGGATGATATTTACCACTAACCAACGAAACGTCTTTACGATTATGCGATGTGTGACGTGCGGTTACAAAATTTAGCCATCTAAACAAGGCCTAAAAAGTCCCTCCACCAAACAGGGCCTACAGTGTGGTCATCGCCTCCAACCAAAATTGTCTTTTCTTTTGTTTCTCCAACCACTGACTGAACCACTCCACTGTGCACACTGGCTCTGCTAAAAGTACAGTACCTTCAGTCTTCTCTCCAAAGTCAACCTCACAACTCTGCAAAGAAGTGGCCATATGAGCATGGAGCAGCAAGTCGAGCACAGCCATCTCCTAATCCGAGGCCTCAGCCTCCACGTGGCCCAAGCAGGCAAAGGTTCGCATCTGCTCTCCTGCTCGCCGGCGGCCTCAACTTTCCTTTGTTAACTAGTGATTTCTTGCGCCCAAGCCGCGAGCAATGGCGAGGAAGAGTATTTGTAAATAAAATGCACATAGATATTAGAGTAAATACCAAATGTTCGGGGATGGAGCAAGTACTACAGCACGGATGGAACAAAGATACCAGGTGTCCAAACATGAAGTACATAGTACGAGAAAACGAGGAAACATGATGCAAATATTACGAGGAGGCCGGGTAGATCAAGACATAAAGCAACATAGCTGTAAGCACCTTACGGCGGATGAACTACAAATAAAGCTAAGGAGGGGACGCGGTACTCGGCAATGGTCTTTCAAGCCTCAACGGGAAGTATGTAGCAATTCCTGCAACGATGGTAAGGTCGATGGGCGGCCAGGGCGCGAGCAATCTTTGTTAGTAGTGACCGCTCTGCCGGACTCAATCTCGGCGAGAACTCACGCCTCCAAAGCCTGCCCTCGTAATCATAGTCGTTGTCCAGGGTGTGCGCTTTTGTATAGGGGCGGCATCGAAGTTCCCTCGTTCCTTTGGAAAAGAAAGGAATAATGTCGGGGATGTGTTCATTGTAAGTTGAGTCTATTTATGTGTGTAGGTTATAGTACATCTCATCTTTCTTCCTCGGACTCCCGAGCATCTCCCCGTCACACCCAAACAGTTCGGTTGTCATAGATGAAGGATATGTTAGTTCGATGATCAATGCCGGGGTAGGGAGTTATGTTGTTTGATATGGCAAGAGTGAAGCGAAGCACTGTGTCTATGGAGAATTTGAACCGCCGTCTTCGAGAGAATGGGGGCTCATCTAGGGAAGGGTCCTCGTCAAGTGGTGGTGCTTTGCGCAGTAGAGATAGGTCCTCATCGTCCTTTGGGAAGGTGATGTTTTGTGTGCCGCTTTCTTTTTCATCTTGGAGCGCTATGGTTCCATAGGTTGGGATAGAGTTTTTGCTTTGGGCATAGGCATGAACGCGGCACATCCCTTTTGAGAGGACCGATCGGCGGGCTTGGATTGTACAGTATGGACCGAGCAATGGTTCAGTAGCGGCATTGGTGGCGTGTCTTTGTAAAGCCGAAATGTCGATGGTCACTATGGTGGTGTCCCAAAGTGCACGGTTGTACCACCGTATAGGTTGTTCCATGTCCCTAGGAGTGCGCAAAGCTGAGTGGTTTGTACCGCGGGGCTCCTGCGACCATGTCCCTCTCTGCGGGGGACCTAAACTCAACAACAAAGTCTGTTCGTAACCTTGTTATGGTTAGAGGGATGGCCTCATAAGCAAATTGCTGGTGTATAGCTTGGCGGATGTGGGCGGCCGTGATGGTGCCATCGTTTGGGCGGACATCGGTCCGCGATGACCGAAGTTTGCAAAGTGTTGTTCTATCATGTACGTGTCATCGTTGGTCTTGATGGTTGCTAGGGGTTGAGGTTCACGCTGAGCCTGGAGAAAAAGAAACGGTGGTTATATATATGCCATTACATAATAAACGTGCTGTTAAATAAGGTTAAATGTAACTCCTAGCATATGGCAGTGCTGACTACAGTTTTCCTAGGTAGTGTTGGTCACAGTTTTTAGCTGGGTATAAGTGCACTTGTATTTGAGCATTTTGTTTTCAATCTAGTGTGCAGCTTGTTGCAACCATAATTAGGTTTCCAGTGGTAGATTCATGGTGCGTAGATGGTCATATATTCTAATTAATCTACAGGTATCATCTATTCTAATTAGTGTACAGATGGACGTAGGTCTTGAGAATGCACAATTGCAAAAAACTAATGGAAAGATGTGTTCTGAAACTATATAGGCAACATGATGTTTCAGTATCGAGTGAACCCACCCATCTGTTTGTTGTAAGTAACAGGAAAAGTTGTCTGATTTGACGGTTTGAAAACTAAGTTGTATAATCATAAACTGTCGTGTTGCAGGTGCAGGTAGAGTCTGGAGATATGAACGACGGTTATATGTACGCTATGACATAATCAACGTGAGGCTAAACAAGGTGAAATTGAATCCCTAGCATATGGCAGTGCTGACAATAGTTTGTCCAGGTATTGTTGGTTACGGCTTTTATACCGAGCAGCGATGAGTGCACTTTTATCTGAGCATATGGCAGGGTTGGCTATATTTTTTTGTTCTGAATCCCTCTCAAAAAAATAGTTGGAAAGAAGTCTTAGGTTTCCAGTGTTAGATTCATGGTGCGTAGAATGATACAACGTGAGGGCCGTCCATTGTCCCTAGGTTCTCATTCTATAGTCAATTTCAAAATTAATGTATAGTTGTTATCCATTCTAATTAGTGTACATATGAAGCTGGGTGTTCTGAACGCAGAGTTGAAAAAGCCAATGGAAAGATGTACTCTGAAACTATATAGGCAACACGGTGTTTCAGTATCGATCTAAGCGACCCATTTGTTTCTTGTAAATAACAGGGAATTTTTACTGATTTGACGGCTTAATCATAGACTGTGGTGTTGCAGGGACATACCATTTCCTTTGAAGGCGTCTGCGGATCTGGTGAGGGAAGAGTCTTGACAGGCGCCGCGTTGGCTGGAAGGGAAAGAAGGAATCAGTGGATTTGCTGACATAGTGAAGGGGGGTGGGCACAAATCGGCGCAGCAGATGGTGAGAGAAAGAAAAAGAACTCATCACCTGTTTCGGCGGCTGGATATGCGGGAGCAGCTCGTGTTGGACGTCGCTGGAACGCTGCAGCAGCGTACGGGGTCTTCTTGCGAGCACTTGCACCTGAGCTCAGATCTATTAGAGTGGATCGACTGGGAAGGATAGAGATCGGAGGAGAAAGCCTGTAAGAGGAGAGGAAGAGCTTACCAGCCGAAGAGGAGAGGAGGTGGAAGCGTGTGTGCGGGTGGCCTAGATGGGGACGGCCGTCGGGGATGGGTAGCTGGAGCACACATACCAGGAGCAGGACCGCCCAGCCGGCTTCCCTGACGCGCACAGCGGCCGCACCAACTTGAATCCCTCCTCTGGAACAGCGACCGCACACGCTCGGCTGCAGGCTGACGGGGATCTGGATCTCCACTGCAGGAACCTGCACAAACGAAGCAAAGACGACGGCACAGCGGGGACGGAGTCGGAGCGGGCGGCGCGTCGAGCCGTGAGGGGTCGATTCCGGTGAAGGGGCGGCGGGCGTTGAGTGGCGAGGGAAGATAGTGGGCGGCGGCGGCGGGGAAGGGAAGAGGAACTCACCGAATAGCGAGGGACGGAAGCGGCGCAATCGAAAGCGGGAGCGGCGATTTTATCCCCCGCCTAAAGCTTGGCCGGAGCGCGTTGCGGGCAACGCGCATCTACCAAGCGATCAATGACATACGGGCCCCATCCCGAACCGTGACGATGTCCCCACGGCGAGGGATGAGAGAGGACGGCCTTGCGCGCCGGCTCAGCGGCTGCCTCGCCGCCGGACCCAGGGCCATGCGGCGTGGGAGCCGGAGCGGCACGCTATTTCGCTACCGGCCGGTACCCAGCGTTAGCCAGCTTCGGTGGCTCAGGCGCGGCCACGCTGTCTGACGCTCTTGGCTCGCGATAAGCGGCCCATCGTCGGTGACCCGGCCCATACGGATTACTCCGCCCGTTTGGGCTAGCGGCGAGGAAAAGCGAGGGCGCGGCGGCGGCGCACAGGACGTGGAAAAGGCAACTTGCCAACGGCTACAGCCGACCTCGGCCAATGCACGCCACGACGGCGCCCACGGCGGCGGCCAATGAAGCGATGACAACAACGGCAGAACCGGCCCGCGATAGAACATTCGACCTTAACAGGCTCTCCGGCACAAAGTCGGCGCCATCCGCTCCACCCAACGGGAATCAAACGGCCAGTGATAAAAAAAACTAACGTGGACAAGCTGACCGCCGAGCTCCTCCACAACAAATATTACTTTTAAATTACTTTTAAATACTAGCCGAAACGCATGCGCTCGTTTTGCTGCAGACGAGCTGGGCACGGTGGTGTTCCTGCACGGGTTCCCGGAGATATGGTACTCGTGGCGCCACCAGATGCTGGCCGTGGCCGCCGCCGGGTACCGCGCCGTCGCGCCGGACTGGCGAGGGTTCGGGCTCTCGGACCAGCCGCCGGAGCCGGAGGCGGCGTCGCCCGACGACCTGTTGGAGGATCTCCTCGAAATCCTCGATGCCCTCTCAATTCCCAAGGTAATACTGCTACTTTCTCAGAATCGCTGTGGTAAACTTCTTGATTTTGGTCTTGATTGGGGAAAACTTTTGCTGGGTAGTTATTGGTTCTGGTTCAGTACTTAAGCGTGACTTGTTACTGTTAGCATATCTAATATGATCCTGTCCGATTGGCATGATGGGTGGAAATATGTTCTGGCATGGTATATGTTCTGAAGGATTTGGAATGAATTTCTCAAACTATATGCAGGGATTTTTTTAAAAAAATACTGTGATGAAGTAGGTCCTTAGGAAAATTACTGCTAAGTTTGTCGAATTCTAAGGGCATGCTTACCATCAGAAAGTCACAACATGTAGAATTCCTTCACCACTGTTTTCCATCTCATGCGACGATATGATTTGTCGGAAAAAAAAAACATAGTGTGTATATTTAGAATTTATGGATTGAAGAAAATGAGAAGAACATTTCAATCCAACCTCATGGTAGTTTTTATTTTATTCAAAATAATGTGGGAAATGAAGAGAAAAAAAAGATAGAAATTCCTGTGCATTTTTAGAGAAACCTTCTTGGCAGAAATTCTTGTTCAGCAGACTAAGTTTTTGCTATTTTGTTATCTGCCAAGCTTCTATTAAGACATTAACTCAGTTGAATCAAATAATTTCCAATCCCAGTATAATTTCTTGAGAAAAGAATCTTACCTTGTGGGTCGTGCCAGGCTTTCCTTGTGGCGAAGGATTTCGGAGTCATGCCAGCTTATGAGTTTGCTCTTCGTCACCCTAGCCGCACATGTGGCGTTATGTGTTTTGGGGCCCCCTTCCGGAAGGGTAGCTCATCCTACACCAGCTTGCCAGAAGGCTTCTACATTTGGCGCTGGCGGGTAGTTCTCTAATCTACAAATGTATATATATAATCCTCATTGCCAAATTGAGCAGAGGGACAGAAAACAATGACAGTGGAAGTTTGTTCCTGTAGGAACCAGGAAGAGCGGAGGCTGATTTTGCCCGGTATGATGTACAGAGAGTTGTTCGGACCATCTATGTGCTCTTCTCTAGGAGCGAAATCCCAATAGCAAAAGAAGACCAAGAGATTATGGACCTTGCAGACTTGTCAACACCTCTTCCAGAGTGGTTCGGTGAGGATGACCTGGCTGTGTATGCTTCACTCTATGAGAAATCAGGTTTCCGGTATCCAGTGCAGCTGACATATAGGTAACAATAGATGTAATATGCTGCATTTAACAGGTTCCAACCATACTATTTGCTTTGTGGGTTTTGAAAAATCAAGGTGTAATATGCTGCATTTAACAGGACTCTCCATAAAAGGAAGCCAATTGAAGATCCAAAATTCCAGGTCCCAGTGTTTGTTGTCATGGGGGAGAAAGACTATGTGTTCAAGTTTCCTGGGGTTGAGTCCATGTTGAAAGATGGCCTCATGGAGAAATTCGCACCGGACCTAAAGATCGCCTACATCCCTGAAGGAAGCCATTTCGTTCAGGAGCAGTTCCCGGACAAGGTGAATGATCTCCTGGTCAGCTTCTTGAAAGAGCACCCTGTGTCTGCATAGATATTCTAGCAGTTCATGTTCAGTGTCATAAGCAACAGCTACGATGGGCAAAACTGCTATGTGTAGTGTTGCCAGCGAAGGAACAATCTGATGAGTGAATTCAGCTTTCAGCGTTTTGACTCTGTTTGGATCTAGTGTGTGAAACAAGTTATAAAAGTCAAGCACTATTGTTTGCATGCATAGAGCATCAGTGTTCTTGAAGAAATGATTGAACATTGAAATCAAGTATTACCTTAGAAACTGGTATCGCAGATTACAAACTGTCAAACTGATCATAGTCTACCGTGGCCAGGAGAGTTCTTGTGAGCAGCTTTGATGGTCACTAACTCACTTGGATGTGCTCGAATATATAAACCTCATGCATAAAAAGAAGGTGGTAGAAAATCAATACATGCAGGCAGTGACCTAGAAAGTGCAGAAGGGCCCTTTGATGAGTTATGCCAACATTTTAAATCTCCAGAACTCCAGCTATGGTATTTAGCGAATGAGATCTAAAATTGCTAATAGTGAAATTAAATGGGGGCTATAGCAGACTATAGCCACTAAATTGAACGTTAACATAAATATCTTGATCTACCCCAAATAAACTTTCAACGGTACAATACACAAATTGGATAGAAAACATCAATTAATTTACTAATTCAAAGCACACAAATTCTTCATCTCATAGGGCAATCAAACAGATGAACTTTTTTCTAACAGAAAGCTGCTCATCAACATTGGCTTCACAGCATACAAACTCGTCATCTCAGGGTAACCAAACAGACAGAACTTTGATCTACCAGAATGCTACTCATAACTGTTAAGCTTCAGATGAATGTGTTAAGAAACCCAAGAAAACATACAAGAGTCTATAGGTTTATGGCAAAACTACAGGTTGCATTAATCTTACTACATAACCAAAAGAGACTTTTAGTGTGTCTAGGCATAAATCCACTGCAATCTCCCTCACAAATCACAACCAGCACAAGCAGGCCAGAACATATGGAATCAACCCTGCAATTAGATGAGAAAAAACACTATTAGTCGATGCAATTTGACATTTACGCTAACATCGTGTGCTGTTAATTAGGATGTTACGAATGCTTACTAACCAATGCATCCTCATGCCAGAAAAACATAATAAAACAGCAAGACAGAGTAATAGCTTAACTGAGTAACAACAGCTACTATATAGTCAAATGAGCAGGTAATCTAAAGTAGCTACTGTTCTGTTAGGTCATCTGAAATTCTGAACTGACTAAGTAATAGCTGCTGTTCTGATAGGTTGCCTAGTACTAACAACACCTCTGTCCCCAGAACCATCCAACATCCAAATCAGAATTAATAATTCATGCTAATGTTACAAAAATGGATTTGAGATGCGAACTTCGGCTATGCCAGAAGCACAAGGAGTGAGAGCAGCCCTCAAAATGAGTTCAGGGACACCCTTCCTTTGTTGCCTTTTCTTTTTTGGGATTCTAAAGAAATGTATTATGATGAGTGAATGGGGATGGGGATAAAATAAATACAAGGAAAAAACCACGTATTAACTGGCTGGCCAGAGACAGATACAGGATATGTCAGTTAACCGCTGTAAAATCGTCACTAGAAGTCCGGCGATAACTCAAAACTCAACCATGATGTCATGTGGCATGCAGCAATACCTCTCTGTCATTCATGCGATGCAGTCACACAAATCAGTAATAATACTTGAAATATATAGAACACAAGTTTGATACCAATATCAGACTGAACAGAGTTCAAAAGATAATATTAGTAGAGTACAGAATAATGAGGAAAATCTAACTGAAGGCCTCAATGCCATCCACTACCCCAAACAAGCAGCATGGCACTGATGGAACCACTGACCAGGACTCAAATCTAGTAATGCAACTGAATAGACGAAGTTAGAAATTAGAAAATAGTCACTGCAAACGCAGAAAAATAGTTGTTTTTCAAACTTTCACTGCCAATGCATAGTTTTCTTTTCTTTCTTTCTTTTTTTTTAAAAAAAAGGCCAATACATAGTTTGAACTTCTAAAAGCATGCGGAGCAAAAGTTTAACTGAATTGCATAAATGTAGTACTAGAAAGCAAAGGAGCATGATACTTTTATTTTTGTCTCAGAGAGGAATACAGCAAAATGGATTGAAGTAAGAATTATGATAATTTGTAATTACAGAAAGTGACAAAAGTTTGAACTAACATAGCTCCAACAAATTGACTTCTACAGCCAACCCTAGCTAGGCTGAACAAGGAACAAGACTAGAGTCCAGTGCACATGCATTAGAAGAACTGGCTGAAGTTCATTATAATTTATAAACAAAGGCTCATTTGTTTTTCTCATGGAAAATATGCTCAACAGGCCATCTAGATGTAGACCAACAATGCCAGCAGACTGCAATGGATGCTTACTAATCGCTCATTCACACAACCAGTGCCCAAATGGTGGGAAATCCAAGAGGCAAGACTCAGGAAAAAAATAAAATAGCATACCTCTCCATATCCTTAAATCCTCCTTGGTGACATAAATGGTGGGAAACCAAAATATGGATAGGCACCATCAGCAGGGGAATTTGTCCTACCGACCCTCTCAATATTGAAAGACTTAATCTCAAGTGAAAAAAATACTGAATATGTTCTATTCGCTAGATATTGCATGCAATTTGCAGAAGACAATATTGATGTATCTGCTTCATCTTGAATGCATTCAATGAAGATGTATCCTTCAGCTGCTGGACCACCAATGTTGCCTTCACAAGTATAATGGACAGGCAAGGGGATGGTACTCTTCAAATGCCACTCATGGGACTTCTCAGTGCCGTTTTGCGAAAAGGTATAATAATCCACAGAAGTGCCTTGAAAAATCATACTAAACATTGCGACCCCACTTTCCCCTGAATCCACGATGATGATTCGCCGCTCCTCGTGGCCAGGCGGGAGGCCAATAGTGCAAAACAGCATACTATTCATGTCGAGCTTGATCAATGTGCTCATGCCATATAATTTCCAATAGAAGCAGCCATTTGTACATTGGCATATAATGTCTTCAACATTTTGAGGCAAGCCTAGATCGCCCCAACTGATAGACGTGCTGACACTCCAGCAGCCAGAGCTGGAAGAGAAGATCAATACCCCCAACCTTGACCTGGATGCAACCCAGTTGATCACACTGAATGATGTATCATCCTCAATGCCTCCTGAACGGATGAAGGAGGACCCCCACGGGAAAACTTTTTCTTCTGGATCCCCATGGAGGCGTGAAGATCGTTGGTTATGGGAGGCAGCAGCAGGTATCGCCGAGACAACGGGTCACACACCAGGAGGTCCAAATCCCAGTCCGAGCGCTCGAGCAGGACGCGGCCGTTGTGGGCATCGCACGGAACCCAGTGCTGCAATCCGGTGCGAGGGAGGTGGTCGAAGGAAATCGAGACAGCCCGGGCGACGGCAGCGGACGGATGGGGCGCCTCGGTAGGATGGAAGCCCTCGGAGTCAACGATGCCGAGGAGTAAGGGCGGGTGAATGGAGCGGTACCGGCGGAGGAAGGCGTGGTCAGCAATGAGGCGACGGAAGGAGACGCAAGCGGCGGAGGCGCGGGCGAGGTCCACAGGGGAGGCGACACGGAGGGAAGATCTCCTCGTGGAGGTCGCTGGTAAGAGCCGGCGGCTGCCGCTCGGGATCCTTGGCATCGTGGTCGCGGAGGCTGAGGCGAGCTCTCGACGCCATATTGGGGACCTCACCGCCGCCGGGCGCCGGCAAAGGAGGGAGTGGACTGAGGATCTAGGGTCTCAGGCACATTACGGGCAGAAGAGGGTGGGAGACGGAGGAAGGGGATGGCGCCGACAGGTGGGTCCGGACAGTCAGTGAGTCGGCGCGAAGGAGATAGGCTGCCGCTGGGCTTTCCAAATTCCAGGCCGGCTGAGCGCTGATCTGGGCCCAGAAGCTGGGCTTTCGGTCCAGCAAGGAAGAGAGGGAGGCGGTGGGAGCTGTTAGGCTTGGCCAGGATTCCTGCCCGAGATAAGATAGAAACAGAAAAAAAAAAAAAGAGTGAAGAAAAGGGAGATCTCGGCCCAAAATAAAAGTAACGACTTTCTTAATTTTCCCAGGTTGTTTTTCAAAAATGTTGACTGCATTCCAAGATATTTAAAAAAAAATAGAATCTAGTTTGAAACAATTTCCAAACTTAGTTTCAAATCAAAAGCCTTTGGTTCAATGCCAAGGTTGTTTCTTCGGGCGTGTTGGGCGCAGACCGATCCAGCCCAGCCAAGGCCGCCCAATAGCCCACGCGACCCGCCGTCCGCCGACCGGTCGTCTTCCTCCTCGCGTACCCGCCGCCCGACCCACGCCGTCCCTGGTCCCCGCCTCCGGCGAGCCCTAGCGCGCCAGCGGCGCGCCCCTTCTTCCCTCCCCGCCTTGCTTCCGCCGCCGCTTTCTCCTTCAACTTCGGGCGACACCGCTTTCTCCTCCAACTCTATCCTCCGGCTCAGCGGTCACCTCGGCGCCCCCGCCGCCGAGCTCACAGCGGCGAGCCGCTGCCGCCGCCGTGTCGGACGGTGTTGCGGCGGGCCGGCGGGCTCTTCTATGGCCGGGGAGGAATGGAGAGGGAGGGGGGGAGGTCGCCGGCTAGACCCTAAAGCGGCGGCGGCGGCGGCGCCACTAAAGCGGCGGCGCGGCGAAGGCGGCGACCCGAAAGCGGGCCTTGGGCTGGGCGGCCCCCACGCCCTGGTCGGGCAGCGTTTAGCGCCGACTGGTCGGCGCGATAGTATTGGCGTGTTTCTCCTGGGCGACTCGAGTTTGTCTCACCGTCGGTTGCAAGATAGTCCTTCCATCTTTTGATTTCCTTCCTCCTTGCTTCAAGTATCGTCATAGAGACTGTCATTGCGGTTACAGTCAAAATGAGTATAGTCGAAACTGATGACTGCCGTGGTCAGGAGAGTTCTTATTAGCAGCTTTGATGGTCACTCACTCACTTGGTTGTGCTCGACTATATAAACCAAACGCATAAAAAAGAGTGGTAAAAACAAAAAAGAATACAGGCAGGCAGTGAACTAGAACCAGCAAAAGGGCCCTTTGATTCCTTATGCCCAACAGTTTAAATCTCCAGCTATGGTATTCAGCAAATGACATCTAAAATAGCTAATAGCGAAATTAAAAGGGGCTATAGATTGTACATTAACATAAATATCTTGATCTACCCCCAAATAATTTTTCAATGGTACAAAACACGTATCGGATAGAAAAGATAATTTACTAATTCAAAGCACACAAACTCTTCATCTCATAGGGTAACCAAACAGATGAACTTTGATCTAACAGAAAGCTACTCGTCACCATTGGCTTCAGAGCATACAAACTCTTCATCTCAGGGTAACCAAACAGATAGGACCTTGATCTACCAGAAAGCTACTCATCACCGTTCGCTTCAGATGAATGTGTTATGCTACCCAAGAAAACATACAAGACTACAAGAGTCTATAGGTATACGACAAAACTACAGGTTGCATTCATACATAGCCAAAGAGAATTTTTGAGTGTCTAGGCATAAATCCACTACAATCTCCCTCACAATCAGCACCAGCAGGAAAGAACATATAGAATCAACCCTGCAATTAGATGAGAAAAAACATTATTAGTCGATGCAATGTGACATTTATGCTAGCATCGGGCGCTGTTGATTATGCTTACTAACAAGTGATCCTCATGCCAGAAAAACATAATTGAGCACCAAAACAAAGTAATAGCTCAACTAAGTAACAACAGCTGCTATATAGTCAACTCAAATTTTTCAGATGCACCAGCAGATGAGCAGGTCCTCTAAAGTAGCTGCTGTTCTGTTAGGTCTCATTGCACAAGTCACTGTGTATCTTGACAAGCATACCACCGAATAATTGAACAGAGCACTAACAACATGCACACGAAAATGAGACCGCGACTAACTAGCAGGTTCACTTAAAAATCATGGGCATTGATGTTTATGTTCACTTCATTAACTAGCAGCCATCACAATGACTTCAAGGACACCCTTTTTTGATATTTTTTTTTTTTTTCTTTTGGGGGATTATAAAGAAATATATTATGATGACCGAATGTGGATACAGATAAAATAAATATAATAAGGAAAAAAACCATGTATTACCTGGCTGCCCAAAGACAGCCATATAAATAAGGAAAAACCCACGTATTAAGTGGCTGCCCAAAGACAAACGTATAAGTCAGTTAACCGCTGTAAAACCATGACTAGAATTCTAGAAACTACAGTAACTCTCAAAACTCAGCCATGTTGTCAAGTGGCACACAACAATAAGTCTGTCATTCATGTCAGTAATAGCAATTGAAATATAAAGAACACATGTTTGATACCTCCATCAAACTGAACAGAGTTCAACAGATAAAATCAGTAGAGTAATGAGGAAAATCTAACTAAAGGCCTCTGCATCATTATCACCTAGCTCCACTACTCCAAACAAGCAGCATGGCACTGATGGAATCACTGACCAGGACTCAAATCTAGTCCAGCAACTGAATGGATGAAGCTAGAACATAGAGAATACCACTGCAAATGCAGAGAAAATAGCTGATTTTTAAACTTTCAGTGACAATGCAGAGTTTTCTCTCATTTTTCATCTCTCCCTCTCCCTCTCTCTTTGCAAAGGCCAATACATAGTTTGAACTTCTGAAAGCATGGATAGCAAAGTTTAACTGAGTTGCACAAATGTTACTAAAAGAAAAAGGTGCACGGCACTTTTGATTTTGTTTCAGAGAGGAACACAACAAAATGGATCGCAGTAAGAATTATAATCATTTGCAATTATACAAAAGTGACAAAAGTTTAAACTGACATAGCTCCAACAAATTGACTTCTACAGACTACTGCCAAGCCTAGCTAGGCTGAACAACGAACAAGACTGGAGTTGTGGCACATGCATTAGAAGAACTTGCAGAAGGTCATTATAAACAAAGGCTTATTTGGCTGGTGGTAAGCCTATCTCATGAGCCAGTTTTTCTCACGGAAACTCTGCTCAACAGGCCATTTTGATGTAGGCCAACAATGCAAGCAGACTGCAATGGGTGCTTACAAATCACTCATTCACACAACCAGTGCCCAAAAGTACAGGTCTGAAATGCAAGAGGCAAGACTTGGAATAAAATAACATACCTCGCCATATTCTTAAATCCTCCTTGGTGACATAGATGGTGGGAAACCAAAATATGGATAGGCACTATCAATAGGAAAACTTTTCCTACTGACCCTCTCAATATTGAAGGACTTAATATCAAGTGAAAGAAATTCTGAGTATGTTGCATCCTCTTCATCTGAACGCATTCTAAGAAAATGTATCCTCCAGCTGGACCACCAACCAATGCAGCATCATGGCCAGGCAAGGGGATGGTACTCTTCAAATGCCACTCATGGGACTTCTCACTGCCATTTTGCGAAAAGGTGTAATAATCCAGAGATGTGCCTGCATAAATCATACTAAACATTGCAACCCTACTTTCCCCTGACTCCACAATGACGATTTGCCGGCCATCATGGTCAGGTGGGAGGTCAATAGTGTAAAACCACATACTATTCATGTCGAGCTTGATCAACGTGTTGACGTCTTCAGATTTCCAATAGAAGCAGTCATTAGCATATTGCTCTGAAATGAACTGATAAACTTCGCCTAGATCGGCCAAACTAATAGACGTACTGACACTCCAGCAGCCAGAGTCTGAAGAGAAGATAAATACCCCCAACCTTGAGCTGGATCGCATCCATTTGATCACACGGAATGATACATCCCCCTCTATCCCTCCTGAACGGATGAAGGAGGCCCCAATATTGGAAATATTTTTGCTTTGCATCCCGATGGAAGCGAGTAGGTCGTCGGTTATGGGAGGCAGCAGCAGGCTTCGCCGGGACAACGGGTCGCACACTAGGAGCTCCCAGTTGACGAGGAGTTTGCCGCGACGGAACTGGAGGAGGACGCGGCCGTCGCGGACATCGCGCGGAAGCCAGTGATTCATTTCGGTGTTGCGAGGGAGGTAGAAGGAAAACGCGACAGATCGGGCGACGGCAGCGGAGGGATGTGGCGGCGCGGCAGGATGGAAGCCACAGGGGGCTAACGAAGCCGAGGAGTAAGGGCGGGTGAATGGAGCGGTACCGGCGGAGGAAGGCGTGGTCAGCGATGAGGCGGCGGAAGGAGGAGCAAGCGGCGGAGGCGCGGGCGAGGTCCGCAGGGGAGGCGACGCGGAGGAAGATCTCCTCGAGGAGCTCGGCGGGTAGGGCCGACGATGGCCGCTCTGGATCAGTGGCATTGGGGTCGGGGAGGCTGAGGCGAGCTCCTGACTCCATATTGGGCACCTCTCCGCCGCTGGCAAAAGGAGGAACTGAACTGAGGACGCGCGGACCGGCGGTTGGCGCCACGGCAGGGGGCCGCGGGGTCAGGCTCTCGCGTCTGGCGTCTCGGGCGGCTGCGGCGGCGGCGGTCACTCGGGGTCGGGAACGAGGAGTGGAGGAGTGACCGAGAGGAAGTGGCTGACGTGAGCAGCAGAGCAATGGGTAGGGTTCACGAAATGTTGGGCTGGATGGGCATGGGCCTTTACCACTTATCTTTGTTATTGGGCTTTCTCCGTATTTATAAATCCGGTTCAAATACGGGTCATTTTAGGTCAAATATACCCCGATAAAATGGGCAGAAAATGAGCGCTCCCGTCCCATCTCATTCATCCTGATCCCACCTGACTTTCGTCCCGGCCACCATTCCCGTTTTCAGATTTTTTAGGAGACTACTGAAACAGATGGGTCAAATAGAGAAAATTGATCGGGTAGGGCGGGACTGAATATATTTTGTCCGTTATCAACTTTAATGGGGATCGAGGTGGATTTCGGGTACATTTGTGTACCTGCGTCACAATGAAACCCAATGATTGCAAAACCACTTTTTTTGTGGAATTGTGAAAATTAAAGATAAAAATTAAGATTCAAACTTATATTATAAAAATTTGTATAAAAATAATACATTTCTAGTACATTGCACCTGGTTATAAATAATTCTTTTTAAACAAAGGCGGGAATGTTGCCGCTCAATTAAGACCAAAAGAATTTATGTACAAGAGGGCTAGCTAACGGGATGCGGGATAGGTGACCCGGGGGCTAAACAACCCACATAATGCAACTAAGATCGACACGACATTGGGTCCTTGTTCGCGAGCATGGTTAAACGCCCGGCAACTCCGACTTACCGTGGGAATCCACACAAAAAAAAAAACACACATCATCAAGCCCGAAGGGGCGGTCGTGACCGGTCATGGTTGCCAAGCTCAAACACCCCTTGAAGAGCAGCTCCGACTTCCAATCACGGCCACACCCCCTCGCTTGCGGTGCTTGCCCGACCCCTCCACGCGTCAACGAGGCGCCAAGAAGCAAAGGGCGATCACGAAGGAGATATCAAAGCGAGGACAAAATCCAAAATGTAGCGCCAATAGGAAGGTAGTGATACCAATGGCGCCACACCGTCGAATATCTAAAGTGGAGTGGGCTTTCACCCTTGGATGATAACACTAGCGAGGGATACACGACACCCCCAACAAGTAGAGGGGCACCCACAAGCGCCGTTATCGCTAGGCTTTTGCCCAAGGAGTCCTCTAGCACGAATGTTGGGCCAAGAAGGCGCCCCTTTCAGCCATCATCGCCTTCATCATTGGTCCACCGCTCCACAACAACCCCTTTAAAAGGGGCCTTGATGCGCCCGGCTACATGTAGCGATCGCACAACCGTGTCGGTTGCCACCCCCTACAACCGAAACAACGCGAGCCAAACCTAACTTTGTTGCTTGCTAAACATCGCCGCCACGACAAACACATCTGACCACCGCCATCGCCCGGCTCTTGGCACATCTTTGCCCGTCAATACCCGGCCAGTTGCGAGTTGCCACGACACGTGCCCCACCCCTCTTGTGCGCCACCCCGGCCAGGGGTGTCGACCGAATCGGCGAAGAGCACCAACATTGACACCCCTTGTTGGCGTCACCACCTTCGCCTTGGCGAGCCGCCACCATCGCTATCCCGTCGAAAGTGAGTGCGAATAAAGCTCTAGAGCTCTAGATCCACCCGCCCAATACCCGATCTAGTGACCCGTGCCAACATCGCCGCCACCATCAAGACTAGAAGAGAGGGAGCCGGTGCTGCCAACAACCTAAGCGGGACGCCCAGCGTGCTCCACGCAACCCGTGAGGAAGGAGCTCCACCTGTGCCACCAAATCGCGACCGCCGTCATCCCCGAGCCACGTGGCCATGCCGGCGGCCAACTCCGGCGGCAAGCGTGGCTAAGGGAGGAGTGGGAAGGAGAGGCTGCTTGGGTTTAGGGGCGGTATGCCGATCCTCCCGTGTCGCGAGGAGACATGGGAGGGAGCTACGCCCGATAAGGCCCTAAATGTTCTTGGAATAATAAGAGTCCAAATAAATTTACATGTGAAATTATCCAAGTAATGAATGGCGAGGAGATTGTTGGTTTCTTTGTGGTGATCAATTTCATTGGCGAGAAGGTAGCTTGTTGCTACAATCTATTAAGGAAAACTGTGCTCCCAAAAGATGCTCCGGCACTCCCCTTAGAAAAATTGTACCTGCCTAAAAATTGTTTTGACTGTTTTTGCATCTAGCGTGTGAAACAATTTTTAAAAATCAAGCAGTACTGATTGCATAAAGCATTAGTGGCCTGGAGAGTTATGTAAGCGGCTTTGATGGTCACTTACTCGTTCATGTGCTCGACTACATAAACGTACGCAAAAACAAATTGTGGTAAAAAGATGAATACAGGCAGATAGTTACCTAGAACCAGGAGAAAGCCCTTTGTTGCGGTATGCCCACGTTTTAAATCTCAAGCTATGATATTTAGCGAATGACATAAAAAATAGCTAATAGCAAAATTAAATGGGGCTATAGGAGACAATAGCCTGTAAAATGTACGTTAACACAAATATCTCGATCTACCCCCAAATGATCTTTCAGCAGTATACACGCATTGGTAAAAAAAAGAGCAACACATTTATTAATTCAAAGCACGCAAACTCTTCGTTTCATAGGGTAGCTAAACAGATGAATTTTTATCAATCAGAAAACTACTCATCACCATTGGCTTCAGAGCATACACTCTTCATCTCATAGAGTAACCACAGACTTTGATCTACCAGAAAGCTACTCATCACCGTTCCCTTCAGATGAATGTGTTAAGCAACCCAAGAAAACATACAAGAGTTTATAGGATTACTATAAAACTACAGGCTGCATTAATCTTACTACATAGTAACCAGTGAGAATTTTTCAGTGTCTAGGCATAAATCCAGTACAATCTCCCTCACAACCAGCACTAGTAGGCCATAACATATAGAATTAACCCTGCAATTAGATAAGAAAATCACTATTAGTCGATGCAATGTGACATTTATGCAAGCATCCGGTGCTGTTAATTAGGATGTTATGAATGCTTTTCTTACTAACCAGTGCGTCATTATGCCAGAAAAAAACTAAATAAAAAAGCAAAACAGAGTAATAGCTTAACTGAGTAGCAACAACTACTATGTAGTCATTTCAGAAGTGCACTAGCAGATGAGCATGCTGTCTAAAGTAGCTGTTGTCCTGTTACATCTCATTGTACGAGTCGGTGTGCATCTGAAATTCTGAACTGACTAAAGTAGTAGCTGCTGTTCTATTAGGTTGCCTAACACTAATGAACAATACCTCTGTACCCAGAACCAGCCATACAACTAAGAATTTTTAATTCATGCTATGCCACAACAATATATTTTAAAGAAAATTAATATATGCAACACACATACAAGCTTTCCCAGTTCCTGGACACTAGTATAACCAAACTAGCAGGATCACACAGAGGACTGAATAAGTGATCAGAGCACTGACAACATGCACATGAAAATCAGGCCATGACTAACTTCTAGGCTTGTGCAAACACACACACACTGAGCAGGCGCAATGATCAAGAAACATTGTCAACTTACTATCAAGATATAATGAAACCAAGAGCTACTTTCAGTTCTACTGCATAACTGTAGGTAAAGCTCACATAACATTTCTAAAAAGAAGTGGTCACATAATACTGAAACATTGTCACAGTATTAATCTCCTTAGTCCTTTGGTTTCACAGAAGTATTATGTGTATAAACAAACAGTCTCATCTACATAATATGGCCTGCTACCTGAACAATCAGCTGCCTACATGTACAATACATATCTGTCTCCTCTCCTGCTTCATGTACAGAGGCTGAGGGCGAACCAGATAAAGACTGCTACTACCTATGTCTCATCCAGACAAGTTATATTAATTCCTTATGCAATGGTTAAATACTTAAATTGTATATGCATTGATGTTTATGTTCAGTTCAGTAACTAGCTGTTATTTTGCATTATTTTTGTCTCAAGTATGGTGTATGCAACTTGTCTTTGTAGGTTCAGGTTAACAGGCTATTGTAGATGAAGAAATATATGACTCTAGGGCCGAACTAAATCCAAATTAATTAGGTAATCATTTTTGTGCTGCTACATATTTTATTTAGTTTGTTATCCTGCAAGAATAGATTAAATTATCCTTCTAAATACTCATACAGTGCAGCACCTAGGCTACCAAGGTAGGCATTGTAGATCATATGGCAATATACATCCAATTCATTGGCACAAGGATTGAGAGAGCATCCCTCACAATGACTTCAGGGACACCTTTTTTTTGTTGCTTTTTCTTTTTTGGGGATTATAAAGAAATATATTGTGGTGACTGAATGTGGATGGAGATAAAATAAATACAATAAGGAAAAAACCACATATTAACTGGCTGCCCAAAGACAGACAGCATGGCACTGATGGAACCACTGATCAGGACTCGAATCTAATCATGCAACTGAATGGATGAAGTTAGAACTTCGAAATTGCCACTACAAATGCAGAAAAAGTAGTTTCTTTTCAAATTTTCAGTGGCTTTCAGTGCCAATGTGTAGTTTTCTTCTCTTTGTTTTTTCTTAAAAAAGGCCAATATGTAGTTTGAACTTCTGAAAGAATGGAGAGCAAAATTTTACTGAATTGCACAAATGTAGTACTAAAAGGCAAAGGTGCACAACACTTTTATTTTTTTGTTTCAGACAGAAACACAACAAAATGGATTGCAGTATGAATTATGATCATTTGCAATTACAAAAAAAAAATGACAAAAGTTTGAACTGATATAGCTCTAACAAATTGACTTCTGCAGCCAACTCTAGCTAGGCTGAACAAGGAACAATAGTCCCGGCACATGCATTAGAGGAACTGGCGGAAGGCTTATTTGGCTGATCTTAAGCCTATCTCATGAGCCAGTTTTTCTCATGGAAAATCTGCCCAACAGGACATCTTGATGTAGGCCAACAATGCAAGCAGACTGCGATGGGTTTGCTCATTCACACAACCAGTGCCCAAATGTACAGGTTTAAAATACAAGAGGAAAAACTTGGAACAAAAAACATACCTCTCCAAATCCTTAAATCCTCCTTGGTGACATAGATGGTGGGAAACCAAAATATGGATAGGCACCAAAGGCAGAGAGACTTGTCCTACCAACCCTCTCAATGTTGAAAGATTTAATCTCAAGTGAAAAAACTGTTAAAAATGCGGTTCATGTGGAAAGCATTCAATGAAAATGTATCCTTCAGCTGGACCAGTAATGTTGCCTTCACAAGTATAATGGTCAGGCAAGGGGATGGTACTCTTCAAATGCCACTTTCGTGGGACTTCTCACTGCCATTTTGCGAAAAAGGTGTAATAATTAACAAAAATGGATTTGAGATGCGATCTTCAGCTATGCCAGAAGCACAAGGAGTATATTGTTTTTTTTTTTTTTGGGATTTTAAAGACATATATTGTGATGAGTGAATGTGGATGGGGATAAAATAAATACAAGGAAAAACCACGTATTAACTGGCTGCCCAAAGACAGATACAGGATATGTCAGTTAACCACTGCAAAATCATCACTAGAAGTCCGACAATGACTCAAAACTCAGCCATGTTGTCACGTGGCATGCAGCAATACCTCTCTATCATTCATGCGATGCAGTCACACAGATCAGTAATAACACCTGAAATATAAAGAAGACAAGTTTGAAACCAACATCAGACTGAACAGAGTTCAAAAGATAATATTAGTAGAGTACAGAATAATGAGGAAAATCTAACTAAAGGCCTCAATGCCATCCACTACCCCAAACAAGCAGCATGGCACTGATGGAACCACTGACCAGGACTCAAATCCAGTCATGCAACTGAATAGCTGAAGTTAGAAATTAGAAAATAATCACTGCAAATGCAGAAAAATAGTTGTTTTTCAAACTTTCACCGCCAATGCATAGTTTTTTTTTTTCTTTCTTTCTTTTTTTAAAAAAAGGCCAATACATAGTTTGAACTTCTGAAAGCATGCTGAATTGCATAAATGTAGTACTAGAAAGCAAACGAGCACGATACTTTTATTTTTGTTTCAGAGAAGAATACAGCAAAATGGATTGACGTAAGAATTATGACAATTTGAAATTACAGAAAGTGACAATAGTTTGAACTAACATAGCTCCAACAAATTGACTTCTACAGCCAACCCTAGCTAGGCTGAACAAGGAATAAGACTAGAGTCCAGTGCACATGCATTAGAAGAACTGGCTGAAGTTCATTATAATTTATAAACAAAGGCTCATTTGTTTTTCTCATGGAAAATGTGCTCAACAGGCCATCTTGATGTATGCCAACAATGCCAGCTGACTGCGATGGATGCTTACTAATCGCTCATTCACACGACTGATACCCAAATGTACATGTCTGAAATGCAAAAGGCAAGACTCAGGAATAAAATAACATACCTCTCCATATCCTTAAATCCTCCTTGGTGACATAAATGGTGGGAAACCAAAATATGGATAGGCACCATCAGCAGGGGAATTTGTCCTACCGACCCCTCTCAATATTGAAAGACTTAATCTCAAGTGAAAAAAAGACTGAATATGTTCTATCCGCTAGATATTCCATGCAATTTGCTGAAGAAAATATTGAAAATTCTGTATCTTCTTCATCTTGAATGCATTCAATGAAAATGTATCCTTGAGCTGGACCACCAATGTTGCCTTCACAGCTATAATGGGCAGGCAAGGGGATGGTACTCTTCAAATGCCACTGAAGGGACTTCTCACTGCCATTTTGCGAAAAGGTATAATAATCCACAGAAGTGCCTTGAAAAATCATACTGAACATTGCAACCCCCACTTTCCCTGACCCCAAAATGACGATTTGCCGCTCCTCATGGCCAGGCGGGAGGCCAATAGTGCAAAACCGCATACTATTCATGTCGAGCTTGATCAACGTGCTCATGCCGTATATTTTCCAATAAAAGCAGCCATTTGTGCATTGGCATGTAATATCTTTGAACATTTGAGGCAGGCCTAGATCGCCCCAACTGATAGACGTGCTGACACTCCAGCAGCCAGAGCCCAAAGAGAATATCAATATCCCCAACCTCGTCTTGGATGCAACCCAGTTTATCACACTGAATGATGTATCCTCCTCTATGCCTCCTGAACGGATGAAGGAGGACCCCCACGGAAAACATTTTTCTTCTGGATCCCGGATGGAGGCGTGAAGGTCGTCGGTTATGGGAGGCAGCAGCAGATATCGCCGGGACAACGGGTCGCACACGAGGAGGTCCCAATCCCAGCCCGAGAAGAGGGGGGGCGCGAAGGCGCCTCGAGCAGGACGCGGCCGTCGTGGGCATCGCACGGAACCCAGTGTTGCAATCCGGTGCGAGGGAGGTAGTCGAAGGAAATCGAGACAGCCCGGGCGACGGCAGCGGACGGATGGGGCGCCTCGGTAGGATGGAAGCCCTCGGAGTCAACGATGCCGAGGAGCAAGGGCGGGTGAATGGAGCGGTACCGGCGGAGGAAGGCGTGGCCAGCGATGAGGCGGCGGAAGGAGGAGCAGGCGACGGAGGCGCGGGCGAGGTCCGCAGGGGAGGCGACGCGGAGGAAGATCTCCTCGAGGAGGTCGGATGGTAGGGCCGGCGGCGGCCGCTCTGGATCCGTGGCATCGGGGTCGGGGAGAGATTGAGCACCTCCCCGCCGCCGGCAGGACGAGGAAGTAGCTGAGGACGCGCTGGCCGGCTGGCCGGCGCCGGGGAACGGCGGGAGACGCGTGGATCGGCGGGCGGCGGGTGATGGGCTCTCGCGTCCGGCATCTCGCCTCTCGGAGTCTCGGGCGGCGGCGGCGGCGGGGGCGGGGACGTCACTCGGGGTCGGGGGAGAGTGGACCGAGTGGAGTGACCGATGGGTGACCTCAGCAAGGGCCAAAATGTTTTGGGCTGGATGGAAATTTTTTTTTACAAGTTGCTGTATTTGTTATTGGGCTTTTTCCGTAGTATTTCCAAATACAGGCCGAATACAATTTGGATCTTAAAAAAAAGGTCAAATATAGGACCCGATAAAAGGGCAGAAATTGAGCGCTCCCATCTTTTTGTCTCGGCACCCGTCTGGTTTTGGATTTTTCCGAGGCAACGGAAACAAATGGGTTAAAGGGAGAAAATTGGGCGTGCCATGAGAAATATTTTTTTTTCGACCTTAATGAGGATTGAGGAAGATCTTGGGTATTTTTGTGTACGGGCAGGACAATGAGAAATAATGATTGCAAACCACTATTTTGTGAAATTGTGAAAATCTATACCTAATATTAAAAAAGAAAATTTACACGCCGCCATAAATTTCCCCTGTCTCCCGGCCAAATCTGATCGATTCTGCGTATTGTTTCCGTGGACTCGCCGCCTCCGTCCTTCCGCGGCCTCGGGCGGTTGGATCGGCGCTACATGGGCCATGGGCCATAGAGCATTAGGCAAACACCGTGACTCTCAACGCGAACAAGGTGAACCGGCTGTTGGACGCCTTGGGCGTGGACGCGATGTATCCCACTTGTCGCTGGTCATCCCCAACCTCCGCCGCCCTTTCTCTCGTCTTCTTTCAGAGCGCCGCGCGAGCGGCCATGCGGCGCGACGGCGATCGCCGGGCTTGCGGCGCGACCCTGAGCGGGAGCTCAGCCCATGCGTATTTGCCGCCGTGCTATTCTTTTGCAACGACCATGTTTGTGCGTGCAGCGTGAGCACCGGCGGGATGTCTCGCAAGCTCTTTGTAGCTAGCTACGCTAGCTAGTTTTGCTCCTCACGAACAGCTAGCTTAAGCTGCTTGCTACTCCCGAGCAAAAATACGCTTGCTACTCCTCACACGCAGCTAGCTTGCTTGCTACTCCCGACAAAATACACCGCCGTGCTCCTCACGAAGGCTAGCCCGGCGAATCCCCCGAAAGACGCGCAAGGGATGTAGATTCGCGCGGCGCCGGGCGACGAACGGCCGGCCTTCAACGCGTACTGGCTCAAGGTAGGAGACAAGGCTTGACAAGTGGGTCTACACGCCCGCGTTCGCGTTTCGTCCATTGCGGCGGCGTCAACGTACCGGGTTCAAGGTGTTCGCGTTGAAAGTCACGGTGTTTGCCTTCACGTCAAAAGACTAAATTTCCAAACGATTCACGATGTGGGTCATATTTCCAAAGGCCATTTAATTACGGGTCATATCGTGAGAGGCGTGCGAATAACGGGTCAAATATCTAAATTTCTCAATCCAACGGTGAGGACTCGCAGGACCGGTGGACGCGGGGTGAGAAGACAATGAGAACGGTCGGCAACACGAACAAGGCCGGCTTAGACGAAACGGACACAGAGGTTCTCATGAGGCGCGAGGCGCCGAGTGGCAACAGCGTCCGGGGTGTGGAGAGGCGGCCCTTCCCAAGACGAAAAGGGCATCCTGTTGCCGGCGCGCACCCCCAAAAAAGGAAACGCTAAAATAACTAGGGGAAAAAAGAGAAAATAAATATAAATAAATAAATATATTATAGTTATTTTAGTGTGTGAACCACTATGACAAACTATTTTAATCAAATGCTTATTTAAAATAATAATATTAACTTAAGTGAAGTTGTTTCTCAAAATACGGAGTCCAACCATGTGACGCCGGCAACGCGGACATTTTTGCTAGTTAAATAAAAATGTGAGATTCAAACTTATTTTATAAAAAATCATGTAAAATAATAAATTTCATGTACATACGCACCTAGGTTTTAGTCCAAATATATATTTTTTTATTAAAGAGCTCTAACACCCAAAGGGGACGCCAAATAGGTCATCCGAGGGTTAACCAACCCACACAACGTAGTTGAGCACTAACACGACATGGGTCCTCGTTACCAAGCATGGCTAAACGCCACCGACTTCATTGTGGCGTCTACACACAAACCACACACCAACAAGCCCGGCGAGCAACCGCAACCCGTCATCATTGCCAAGCTCAAGCACCCCCGCAAAAGACCAGCTCGACTTCCAATCACGGCCACACCTCTCGCCTCCGGCTTATCGGCCCTCCACGCGATCACCGAAGGAGACATCGGCCCGATAAAATCCGTGAAAACCGAAGGGGAAGATAGTAACGCCAATGTGCCACCATCTCACGCCTAGACTGAGCTTTTCACCCTTGGATGATAATGCTAGGGGATAAATGACGCCCCCAACAGGTCAAGCGACACCCACCGGCATTACTTCCGCTAGGCTTTTCCCCAAGGAGTCCTTTAACACAAATGTCGTGGTAAGAAGTCGGGCCTCTTGCCGCCAGGCGTCGGCCGCCACCACCCCTCGATTAAGCAACGCAGAAGTCGGACCTAACTCGTTGCTAACAAAACACCGCCACACTATTTAACACCTTTAACGCCCCGCCGTCATCGGCTCTTTGCCACGGGTTGGCTATCGACCGTTGCTAGCCACCACCGACCACGTGCCCCACCCCCCGTGCACCGCCTTAGCCCGTGGTGTTAGAATCGGTCAAGAGCACCAACACTAACACCCCTTGTTGACGCCACCGCCTCCCGCTTGGCGGTTGCATCCATCATCGGCCATCAGTGAGTGCTTGAATCCAGCGTTTGAGCTCCAAATCCACCGCCAAGACCCAATCCAATAACCCGAGCCAACAACGCCGCCGTCAAGACGGAGGAGAGGGAGTCAATGCCGCCAACAAACCGGGGAAGGACGCCCTCACGGGGCTCCACGCAACATGTGCGGAAGGAGCCGAAAAGTGCATCTAGCCCTTTAGTGGGTTTTGGTGAATTGAATGGCAACATAATTAAAGGTCTAATAAGTTTGCTAAGTGTTGAACAGAAACTGAGTCTATTACATATACTTGTGGATTATGTAGTAACAAGTATATTCAAGGTTCAACAAGTAAGCAAACTTGATGGTATCCCACATAGTATGGAAGCAAAGCCAAATTGTGTATTGTTGTACTAGAAGATGATGAAAACAATCTAGTTCAAGCAAAAGACAACAATGCAAATGGAATCAAGGAAATGGCTTATATGTTGTGGAATATCATAGCATCATGTGAAAGCAAGCATACTTGGCAAAAGGCAAATGAGACAAGAGTTGATGATTTTGGATTGGTCTCTATAATGGCTTGTTTCCCATGAATAGAAGATTGAAATAAGTGTTGGAGTGTCAATCCAAAATGATAGGATATAAGGAACCCGGAATTGGCTTGACCATATTGATGTTGATCCATGTATGTCTCTATGTGAGTCAAACCGAAGCTTGATTGGTCTCAACATTCATATCTGCAAAATAATCAAGCAAGGATCAAAATGTTGAAGAAACGATTATTCAATGGTTGCTTGATATGATGTGACTTGAGTGTATCTTGATAAGGTGAAGATAGCAAGGAAAGGGCTTCGAGGTACTAAGCGAAGGTGAAGGGCAAGCATTGGCTTGGGACCGAGGTACCATGGCTAAGGTGAAGAAGAGAGTACTTGCATTTAGTCGAGGAACTAATCAAGCTATGAGGAGTCATATTGTGTTGAGGATCAAATCATTAGTGTGAGTGACTTGAAGCCATGGAGGTGAACTCATATTTGTGGAAATGGTTCAAGTCACATGCACAAGATATATTTGCTCTAAGAGATGAGACAAAGATGATAGAGGATGATGTACAGGTTGATGGAACCTTCAAGTGCAACGGATGACAACCTAGACTCATGGAGGTTTAATTTCATTTATGCTTTGAATCTTGAGTTTAGGACATGCCGTACTATTAAGAGGGATCCTAGGACCTTTGGCTACATGTGAACTAAATGCTCAAACCTCCAGCTCACCAAAAACATCACCTCACACGGCCAAAGCAGAGGCCGGTACCGAGACACTTTTTACACTTTGTTTGTTACGGCCTTGGCAGCAGCGTAAAAGTGAGGCGGCATGGCGGCAAGCGGTGCAGCGTGTTAGGTGCGGCAAGTGCCGCGACTTAATCCGACCGTTGGGCCCGACCGGGTATAAATACCATTCCTACCCCTCCCACAACGGTTATCCGCTCACTTCATCTCCTACCTCGCGGCAAAAGCTTAAAACGACCTCTTCCTCTCTCACTCCTCCATTGTTGCTCCTCCTTCCCCCAAGCCAAGATTTCGATTCCACTATCAAATCTTGAGGGAAAAGGCAACAAACCGCTTGTGGAGGCCGGATCTACTACTTCCCCAACTTGAAAAGAGCATTTGGTTCACGTTTGGCGGAACCCTAGGGTTCTTTCCTCTTGGAGCTTGCTCCTAGACGGCTAGGTGTCGCCCTTGAGCTTGCCTCTTCGTGTGGCAGCCTTGGGAGGTTTGTAACCTCACTCAAAATCAAGAAAATCACCCCTCATCTCAAGGGTTCACTCCCTTGACTTGAGAACGAGGAAGGGACAGCTTTTGTGTGGCGAATCCCAATCCTTTTGTGGATACCTCAACAACGTGGGACGTAACCCGGCCTTTGTGGCGACGGTGAACCACGGGGAAAAAATCCTTGTCTCACGCGGCGTGCTATTTACATTCTTGCATATTATTCTTGTGAGCTAGGGTTTCATCCCGATCTACTTTTTTGTTGAGGAGTTCCCCGCACATTCTATTGGATATATGTGATATATTTATGTGCAGGAACTTGGGATATTCACTCGATCTAAGTTTTCGTTGCTTAGATTTCAAACCGCCCCGTTTGTGTTTATCCGCCAGCGCAGGCGGTGCAGCGCTAAAGCGAGGCGCTGCCGCTGCCGACGAGGCAAGATTACGCCGCGACTAAGGCGGCGTAAAGGCCGTGCAGACGCAGGGCAAAGCCTCGCGTTGTTCAAAACCGCCGAGTTTTTTTTTACAGTGATTTTAAGGTACAGCCTATTCACCCCTCCTCTAGGCCTACTAGGCGACATCAAGGTCCTTCCAAGTGGTATCGGAGCTAGGCTCTCAATTTCGGGCTTAACCGCCTTGAGAGAAAGATGTCGACAAGTGAGGAGGTATCTCTAGAACTTTTACTTTTCGATGGCTCAAACTATGCATCTTGGTACGCTAATGTGCTTGATATTTTTAGGGCCATGGGTCCTCATATAGAGCAGGTGTAGATGTGAGCATTTCACCTCCTAGTGATGATTTGGACCATCTATCTAGAGAGGAAGTGAAATGCTTCCAATACAATGCTCAAGCTTCTAATGTTTTATTTAGTGCTTTGAGTGAAGATGTATTTGATGCTGTCATATTTGGAGATGGTGAACCTCTTGATGATGCTCATATCATTTGGACCACGCTCAAAGAAAGATATGGCAAGTGCAAATGTGATGAGAGAAATCTCTCATTGGAGGAACCACTTGAGGAGTGCTCAACTTCACCAACAAATGATGAGCCTCAAGTGATTCTCCCTAAGGCAAAATTGATCATGCCACATTCACTACCTCACCAACACATGGCTTAATGGATGGTAATGAAATGGTTGGTGAGAGCAATGTTTTTACATGTGGTACTTCTACTTCCTTTAGTTCTTGTGAGACTAACATTTTGAAGGAAGAAGAAGCTTGTGATCGATGGAGGCCAAATGATGAATCCACTTCAACTAGAGACACAACTATCTATGACACATCTCATGTGTGCCTCATGGCAAAAGGTGAGAAGGTAAAATCAAAAGCCAAACCTCCTCCACCTCCTAGTGACATTTCTAGTAGTGATCTAAGTGAAAGCTCTAGTGATAGTGAATCTAGTGATGATGAAGAGTATGCTAGACTCACCCGAATCTAGATCCTAAAACTAGAGTCTTTCTTGCTCAACTAATGGCGGATTTAGAGAGTACCCAAGCTGAGTTAGCAACTAGAAATGAACAACTTGACAAGCTTGAAAGGTTGTATGTTGCTAACAAAGAAGCTCATGTAGTAGAAAGAAGTGAGTTGGTCACCCGCGCAAAGGCCTAGCCAATGAGCAAGGGGAGCATGCTCTCACAAAGAAGGCAAACATTGCACTCAATGACAAGTATTATGTCTTAAAAAGAAAAAGCACAAAGAACTTGAGCTGCAATATAGCACTCTTTGGGAGAGCAACTCACATCTCTACCACAAGGGGGGCACTTCTACTCCCTCCACTAGTCAAGGTTGTGGTAAATGCTTTAATCTTGATTTGAATGTTTATGCCACTAACCTTGTTGATATGGAGGCTATGAGAAAGGAGATTGCTAGGCTCAATGAAATGATCAATGATGAGCTCGGGCACACAAAAGAGGCCAATACAAATGCAAGCCAACCTTCCAGTGAGCATGTACTAGTAGAAACTTGTGATGATTCCATTACTAAAGAAAATGAGGAGCTCAAGGAAGAGGTTGAAAGGCTAAAAAGGGACTTGATTCGGTTGGAAGGGAAATGCAATGCTCAACCTTCTCAAGATAACAGTGAAGGAATGGTGAATGGCTCGAAAGTGTGTGCGCTTGAGAGGAAGGAGCAAACCGGTACGATTCGCCAAAAGATGCAGAGCGCTGGAGTGCCGCACCCTAAGGCGGCAGTGCCGCGCCCCGTAAAATGGGAAGGCTATCACCCTGCCTCCTCGATCAAACTAAGCTCATAACAAAGATCACAAGGCATGAAAGCAACGCTACCAAGACCATCAAGGTGCAACAACAATCAAAAGAAGACTCTCACCGGTTGCTTCAAGTGCAAGAAGGAGGATCATCATGTTAAAGATTGCCCCTTGAGGAAAGAAAGGAAGGGCATAAGCAAGATCCAAAAGAGGAAGAAGATGGCTCATGTCGAGTGCTCCAACATGGGACACAATGCCTCTATGTGTTCCAACAAGGTTGATGACCAAGCCACACCTCCAAAGAACAAGACAAGAAATTGCAAGAGGAAGTGCTATGGATGCAATGAGAAGGGTCATAAGGTTGCATCATGTCCTAACAAGATAGGTGAAGATCTGTCATCATCAAGAAGGAGGCACATCAACAAGGTAGCAAGCAAAATGCAAAAAAGAGAAGGCTAACAAGACTAAGAGCCGCCTATGCTATGCTTGTAGAGGAAAGGGACATTTAAGTAAGGATTGTCCCATGGGTAACACTTCTAAGCTCAACTTGTCAATTGATTCAAATATGCTTAGAATGCCCAAAAAATGACACTTGTGCTAGAGAGGTGATTGGTTCACCACGTGCTAGCACAAAGGTCATTTGGGTACCTAAGTCTCTTTAGACTAACCTTGATGGACCCAAGTTAGCTTGGGTACCACCAAGTTGTGCTTGATGAGTGTTGTAGGTACTTGAAGGTGATATGAAGCTTCGGGGTGCTTGAGCAAGTCGATTGAAAATATTCACTCAAGCTATCAACCAACTTACATTATATACTTTTATATGGTTGACCCAAAGATGAATCAATGGAAATACTTCATACTTCATACTCACCTCGGTAACTAGTACCTAACCCTTGGTAGCTAGCTATTTGACTTGTGTAGTCTCTAGTAGTTCATAAATATATGTGTGTTTGTGAACTATTAGGAGTGGCTAGAGTGCTTCAAGTTTAAATGAATCATTTGCCATATGATGCTTTTAATGGCTCTCTAGTAGAGCAAGATCTTATTCATGTTGTAGGTAGTGAAGAACCACCTTGTGTTGCTGATTGGTCTTCCGTGCAGCCTGTATTGATTTGGTCATAACTCCATCTTGGGAAGCTTAAATGACAATCCGTTTGTTGGGTTGGAAAGTTAACTTGATAAGTTTTCACACCATATGCAGCATGTACCAAGGAATATTGTAGATTGATACAGTTTTGCACTTGAAGTTGAGCATAAGGCAGACTCAGCGGTCTTTTCTGATCAGTCTGTACTAAAAAATGGTTTGCAGCCAAAATGAAGTTTGCAAACAGATCAGCACTGGTGGCATTAGAAACTAGACTTCACAAGCTTTCCAACAAGTGCTCATTGACCTTCATTGCTTTTGGGAATCAAAAGTTATGAATGTTTCTTCCATCTGCTTCGATTTTCAATCGGTGGTCCATTTTCGATGAACCGATCAAATCTTAATAATAGTGGTGAGTTGACACTTAAGGAAGCTTAAATGGTTGAAATGTTATCACCAAAATAAGTGGAGGATCCTCGTTGCTGCTGCACCAAATTCGCCGACAACTCGATGAAGTGTAGCTGCAGGACACCTCTGTTGCAACAACAGAGCAAAGCGTCGCGACTCCGAGAGCGATGGTGCCGCGCTGTCGTGCGCATAGCAGCAAGAATCGATTCGACTCTAGTTCATGAACAAAAAGCCCGCAACTTTCATATGAGCAAAGTGAAGATGAAGAGATCATCTTATTCATTACATTCAAGAAGGGTGGCAACATCTAAATCTCAAGTGCAAGTTATGTTCAAATTTTACTACTTTGTGTCTTGTGTAGCCACTTAGGAAAATAAAGCACTTGAGGATATTCTTTGGTGGTTGTTCATGAAAGAAAAGTGTGATTGGAATTGAATAGATCATCTTCATGAAGCAACATAGATGACTTGAGTTTCCTCCGTGGACTTCAAATCAAGAATTTCAAGTTGAAGAAAGTTTCTCTTCATTCATGCATACTATGAGTTGGTTTGAAGGATTTAGACTCTTGGTTTTCATATTGGAGAATACAAGAAAATTTGAAGAAGACCAAGAATAAAGAATCAAGCTCAAGTGAAGTAAATCCACCGATTACTCACAATTCAAGAACCTTCTACTTGATGGAATCTTGTCATACCGGTAGATTGCCAAATTCTTATTCTTACATTATGGGCATCTACATGGTACAATGGTTGTGAGTATCTCTTGGCATGCATAGTTTAATTTGATTATTCTATTGTTGCCATGACCTAGACATAGAGTGAAAATTCCAAGTTCTTAAATGAATAAAGTGCTATGTGAGAAATTCAAATACTTAGAGCACTTATCAAAAAAGGAAATTTACTCTATGGATAGAGTTGTGAGACTAATCTTTTCTCTAAGTGAATTTTATAGTCTCATTAATTGAGAATGTGTTCCTCAAATGGAGTGTGCTATATATGAAGGCAATCAATCCAAAATCATGTGATGTATTCTCTCTCTAAGTTGATTTTGGAAGTTGATTTGTCTATGTTAGCCACTCACCATAATATGGCTTAAATCTACCCTTTGGACTTAATTGACCAATCATGCATATTCACTTTTCATTCCACTCAAAAGAATGGGCATGAGACATCAAGGGAGATTTAGTCCATGTTATGAGGTTTCTCTAGTTAGTGACCCATTTGCCTTCCACACATACAAAGGGTTGCTAAATGAGAAACTAGTGCTTGTGTTACTAATGACCTCTTGTGGTTGAGATTATTCACAGAAAATTCATAAGAGGTTGTGCTTATCAAATTGGATACATCACAAGCATGATGGTTACTCTTCACCTAAAAGAAAGATGAATTTTGTCGAGGCCGAGAGATCAAAATCTGAGATTAGGCAAAAATCAAGTTTGAGGTTGAGATTGGATGAGCAATATTGAGGAACTCACAAGATTGCAAACATGAATAAGAGGACTGAATGGATATAACATCTTGTGAGTACTTTTAACCAAATCCACCTCAAGATTGGACAAGAAGAAGAAAAATGAAATGAATCATCAAATCCGTCCAGAAATTTGAAATTGAAGTTGACCGCCATCAAGCATGGACTTCAAAGATCAAACATTGATGAATTCGCCTAAAGCTTTGTGAGCATGATATACATATCCAGTACTTGTTGCTGTACTACTTGCATGAAGATTAGTTTGGAAGAAAGTCAGTTTTTGAGTTGAATTCTGTAAACCTTCAAAGATTCTGTTTCGCATCGAGCAGTTTTGGTAGAAAATGGATTTGATCGATCAAATAAAAGTACAAATGGGCTGAAACTTTTAGAGAAGTTAGAGGACTCATAGATGAACATCTCTACAAATTTTCATGCATATTGAGCTAGTGGTCCGAGAGATATGAAGTTTCCTCCCGACAATGACGTAATCTGAAAAACCGATTCAATGGAATTGATTGCATTGTGGCAACAAGATTGAGTTGGCTCTCTAGTTGGTCATGAAAGATTCATTGCAATTATGAAGCTTCAGTTTGATCTAAAAGAGTTTATATGAAAGTGAAAATCTCATGTTGACTTGGTTGGACAAGTGAGCAATCTCATGTTGACTTGATCGACAAGTAAGCGCGGGCAAAGGCCGCGCCTCAAGAGGCAATGCCGCGCTCACCTGTAGAATCGCCAGCATGGATGTAGGGGAAGCCCCTAATCACACAAGGGTCCAAATAAGTTGCAATCAAAGTACAAGCAAAGAACAAGTAATTGCAATTAGTGGAACAAGATGTGATCACCCAAGACTATTAGATTGCAAGAAGCTTGAAGGAATTGAGATCTGTTGAAGTATAGTGCAAAACTCTCCCTTGACCTCATATTGTTAATGTGCTTAAGTGTACTTTGTGTACTCTTGCATGCACAAATTTAGGGGGGAGGTCAGCCTAAATCTTGTGTGACTATTGACTACTTTCAAGTGTATGATGTGCAGTCCAGCACATGGAAAAGGGAGGATGGATAGTTCCTTTGGATTCTCTAGGTGCTTCACAATTATTCTTGGAGGTCTCGGTCTTTATAAACCAAGTGCTCACAGTTTAAATGTTGAATCCCCCAATCCTCTAGTGGAACTAGATCTGAAAGAGTTGGAGAAAATAATTAAAGAGTGGACTTTCATTGCTATTTTTTCTCTCTAGAGCTCATCAAGTGCTCTTCATCCATCTCATTGATCACCCAGGATCTGGTCTACAAAGAGTGGTAACTCCTAGTTTATATTTTGCAAAGTTCATGAATTTTACCTTTTGCTCTCTATGTGGGCTGCTTTAGGTAAAGAAAGAACTAGGGATCTAATAAATGGAGCTTGGATGATCATGAGTGCTCTAATCTCACCACATTTCATCAAGAGAGAACTATGGCCATTCAAATCATTGAAATCTCACTCACGATGGTCATATCAATGTGGTGATCTATCTACCTTGGTGGTGGTATGTGTTCTTGGCACAATTTCAATTTTTGCAATTTTGTTGTGCCTTGACCAAGATATAGGATGAACTCCTCTAGACTCTTAAACTGATTCAAGTGCATTTCACAAGTAATTCAAGTACTTGATGCACATATTAAGGGGGAGCCCATCCTATGCCTTGTGTCTTTTGAGACTAACCTTTTCTTCTAGTGATTTGTGTAGTCTCATGGTGAGAATAAGTTTCTCTTGGGTATGCTACGTTAACTCAATCCAAATTGGTAAAATTATCTCTCATATTCATTTGGATTGCAATTTTACACCTTTAGTAGCTACTCTCCATAATATAGCTTAAATTCCCTTATTTGGACTTAATTGACCAAAAGTGCATATGTTCTTGCCTTCCACATATATATGTATGCACTATCAACAAGGGGAATTTAGTCTATGTTATGAGGTTTTACAATTAGTGACTCCCCCATTCCACATCCAAATGGTCACTAGTTGTGAAACTCTAGCTTGTGCAATTTAATGCTATCTCTTGTCTTTGTGAGTCTTATCTAGGTGACATTATGAGATATGAGCATTCATTCCAATTGGCATCAACTTGTGAAGATACTTTCAATAGAATAACACTTGAACTTGTTGATCTTTGGGCTTGCCATTGGTTGGTATGGATAGCTCTCGAAATAAGCTTTCCGTAAAAGTCCAAGATCACTGAAATCGAGTTCGGAGTGAAAAGTTATGGAATTTTCGGTGAGGTGACTGCGGTCGTCTCGTTAGTTGGCGGCAAGCAAAGTCGCACAAAAGGGCGGCGATGCCGCCCCCGACAGGTCATGGCAGCTGGTTTTTGAACTCTAATGACTAGTTTTGGTTGTGGGTGCATATATACTCATTCTATGGCCCCCGAGCTATCTCGGGCCGACAACCAAAACATTGCAAACCTTCTACAAAGCCATATGAAGACTCTTCAAGTGATGTCAAAATTGCGTAAGATCTTATTTCAGTTGATATTGATGGATAATCTTTAAATTTGATATATCAAGAAATATGTCTTCAGCTAGTATCTCAGTATGACAACAAGAGTTAGCAATGGATTTTCACTTGAAATGAAACACAAGCTTGGGTTATCTCCTTGAAAATGATGATGTTGAGAGATGGGCATAAATGAAATTATCTTGAAGAAAGAATTACTAGTCCCATCAAAGCACTAAATTCAAATATTGAAATCATCTTCTTTGGGGAGATTGTGAGAGGCTTAGAACAAAGGTATATCGCTCCATGAACTCTTGTACTACCTTTGTGCATCTAGGCCCTTACATGCTAGTGTGTGCATGTGTATGCAATATTTTGAGTCACATCATGAGTTTGTTCTTATGGTGGAGATTAGAGATTTCAGTAGATATTTGGTTGATACCTCTAGTGGTGATGTCATGAGTTAGTCTCATGTTGAATGTCATCTTAGTGAGATATGAGCTAAATATACTAACTTCTCAAGCACCTTGACTTAAAGCGTTGCATACTTTGTTTGGTAGAAATGCTAGGAGAGAAATCCTATATGCTAAACCTTGACCTACTCTTGCTCTCACTTGTCTACCATCATATTTTTCCTTTTGGTGGGGAGATCCTTTTTGGAGATTAATGCCAAAGGGGGACAAATATTAAAGTGAGATTGATATGTGGATTTAAAGGGGTAAAGGAGAGGCATGTAAGATTTTTCAAAATTTTTGTGGTATGTGCAAGGATGATAGCTTAAATTAATGCTCTTTAAGGACCATTTATGCTAGTGTGTGACTTTCATGCCTTGTGTGGTGAATTGTTTATCTTTTTTGAGTGCATGAACTATCATGAGCATCACGGTTATCATGTAACACCTTGCACCCCCACGGATGCTAAGATATAGGAGAGTTCTCACACTTCATCTTAAATATGTGCATTTGGCATTTGAGGCCAAAAGTTGAATTTCCTTCAATGCACACATTTAGGGGAGCTCACTATATCATAGGATTCAAAAAATCTTAATGCTTATCAATCTTCTTGTAAGTTTTAATTGTGTTGTCAACAATCACCAAAAAGGGGGAGATTGAAAGTGCATCTAGCCCCTTTAGTGGGTTTTGGTGAATTGAATGACAACATAATTAAAGGTCTAATAAGTTTGCTAAATGTTGAACAGAAATCGAAGTCTATTACATATACTTGTGGATTATGTAGTAACAAGTATATTCAAGGTTCAACAAGTAAGCAAACTTGATGGTATTCCACATAGTATGGAAGCAAAGCCAAATTGTGTATTGTTGTACTAGAAGATGATGAAAACAATCTAGTTCAAGCAAAAGACAACAATGCAAATGGAATCAAGGAAATGGCTTATATGTTGTGGAATATCATAGCATCATGTGAAAGCAAGCATACTTGGCAAAAGGCAAATGAGACAAGAGTTGATGATTTTGATTGGTCTCTATAATGGCTTGTTTCCCATGAATAGAAGATTGAAATAAGTGTTGGAGTGTCAATCCAAAATGATAGGATATAAGGAACCGTGAATTGGCTTGACCATATTGATGTTGATCCATGTATGTCTCTATGTGAGTCAAAACCGAAGCTTGATTGGTCTCAACATTCATATTCTGCAAAATAATCAAGCAAGGATCAAAATGTTGAAGAAACGATTATTCAATGGTTGCTTGATATGATGTGACTTGAGTGTATCTTGATAAGGTGAAGATAGCAAGGAAAGGGCTTCGAGGTACTGTTTAAGGTGAAGGGCAAGCATTGGCTTGGGACCGAGGTACCATGGCTAAGGTGAAGAAGAGAGTACTTGCATTTAGTCGAGGAACTAATCAAGCTATGAGGAGTCATATTGTGTTGAGGATCAAATCATTAGTGTGAGTGACTTGAAGCCATGGAGGTGAACTCATATTTGTAGAAATGGTTCAAGTCACATGCACAAGATATATTTGCTCTAAGAGATGAGACAAAGATGATAGAGGATGATGTACGTGTTGATGGAACCTTCAAGTGCAACGGATGACAACCTAGACTCATGGACGTTTAATTTCATTTATGCTTTGAATCTTGAGTTTAGGACATGCCGCACTATTAAGAAGGATCCTAGGACCTTTGGCTACATGTGAACTAAATGCTCAAACCTCCAGCCACCGCCCAAAACATCACCTCACGTACCAAAAAACAAACCGAGACACTTTTTACACTTTGTTGTCGTTCGGCAGCGGGCAAAGCAGCCGCCGCGTAAGTGAGGCAAGCAAGCAAGGCGCGGCAAGCAATCGTGTTAGGTGCGGCAAGGTCAAGACTTAATCCGACCGCTGGGCCTACCGGGTATAAATACCATTCCTACCCCTCCCACAACGATTATCCGCTCACTTCATCTCCTACCTTGCGACAGCCAGCCTTAAAATGCACCTCTTGCTCTCTCTCACTCCTCCATTGTTGTTCCTCCTCCCCCAAGCCAAGATTTCGATTCCACCATCAAATCTTGAGGGAAAAGGCAGCAAAACCGCTTGTGGAGGCCGGATCTACTACTTCCCCAACTTGAAAGAGCATTTGGTTCACGCTTTGGCCTGGAACCCTAGGGTTCTTTCCTCTTGGAGCTTGCTCCTAGACGGCTAGGGCCGCCCCTTGAGCTTGCCTCTTCGTGTGGCGGCCTTGGGAGGTTTGTAACCTCACTCAAAAATCAAGAAAATCACCCCTCATCTCAAGGGTTCACCCCTTGACTTGAGAACGAGGGAAGGGACGGCTTGTGTGGCTTAATCAATCCTTTGTGGATACCTCAACAACGTGGACGTAACCCGGCCTTTGTGGCGACGGTGAACCACGGAAAAATCCCCTGCCTCACGCGTGCTATTTACATTCTTGCATATTATTCTTGTGAGCTAGGGTTTCATCCCGATCTACTTTTGTTGAGGAGTTCCCGCACATTCTATTGGATATATGTGATATATTTGTGTGCGTGAACTTGGGATATTCACCGATCTAAGTTTTCGCTTGCTTAGATTTCAAACCGCAGCTTGTGTTTGTTCCGCCAGCGAGGCGGGGGCCGCGCTTAAGCAGGCAAGCAATACAAGCAGACAGGCGCGCTGTCGCGACGGCGGCAGGCGCTAAGCCCGCCGCAGACGAGGCGCTGCCGCTACGGAGGCGGCCGCTGCTGTTCAAAAACCGCCGAAGTTTGTTTTTACAGTGATTTTAAGGT